>VKOC01031606.1:0-20072 GCA_009364415.1 Spea multiplicata
CGCCCTGTGCGGTCGCACAGGTCGCACACCCCAAAGGCCGGCCCTGAAGGGAACACACTTTCACTCTCTCTTACCCTCTTCCTACCTACTCCTTCTTTCTCTGTGAGATCGCTCAGTTGGTAATTGTCCGGACTGCAATGCCTCTTTAAACTCTGGGGTCGAAGATTCAAATCCCGGCTGGGTCAACTCTGCCCTTCATCCTCCCAAAGTCCATAAATTAGTAACATTGATTGGGTAACTAACAACATCTACTATTCAGCTGCCAATTTGGTTAATTCTGACAGCACTAAATTAAGTTATTTGTCTGAAAACAAATGGAACAAAAGCAAAATTTGCTTGAATTGTTTCACATTTGCAAGTCTAACATCTCAGAGCGATTAAGTGATCTGCATACTGATCTGTGTGTATGTATGTGTCTTTGTTCACATCCAGGTACTGTTTGAAGAACTGCGCAGCTAATGATTTGGAGTGTGCTCTGAGTCCCTATGCTTTACAGTATAAGCTTGTCTCTCTCCCATTTGGGATTCCCGCAAATCAAGACTTAATCCGATTGGTTGCATACACCCAAGATGGCATCTTACACCCTAGGACAACATTTCTAATAATCGATGAAGATCCTTTACTGCCATTTTCTATCCGCGAGGAAAATATGAAAGGAGTCGTCTTTACTATCAGGCCTCTTACAAAGCATGAAACCTATAGAATGAAAGTGAAGGCTTTATCATACAGTATTGATAGGACCATTGAATATCAGACTGCCTTTATTGTTTATATCTCTGTATCTCCATACCCTTACTAAATTGCTACAGTGCCTGTGTACACCATCCAGTATTTTTAATGCTATGTTCAGACTAATTTAATGCTTTTGAAAGATTCTGTTGTAGATTTTTTTTACTACGTATGAAAATTTTATACACAGCCATAAAAGTTCAAATGTTAACATTTCCAAAATGAAATCTGATATTTTATAAAATGTCAATTTTTATTTTGCACATTTTCTTAATAAAATTGGTATAGTATTTTATAATGATTCTCTTTACTCGGCTTATTAGATATAAGGGCCAATGACATGTAGTACAAGCTTTATAGAATCTTTAAAGAACAAACCATTTTTTGAATACAAAAATAAACTTACTGAGGCAAAGTCATTTATCAATAGTAGATATTGAAGAATGCAACTCTTGTTCTTTAAGGTTCAAACAAGAACCACTATGGTAACAACCTTGGATCAGTCATATTAATGATGTCCAATAATAAAAACAAAACAAAAAAACAACCAAAGTTTAGTAAAATAAATCCATGTAATGGTGGTAATAGACCCGCTGTAAAGGCCACATAGGTTGCTTCCTAGGACACCAAGCTGGTAGAGGGTCCTGCTTTAGGATTCTTTCCTGGGTTTGTTAGGAGGAAGACACAAGAGGTACGTGTAAGACACTACAAAGTATTGATTAAGTATTTGTCAATATACATTGTTTTATTCTGTTGAGATAATTGACAGTTCTTGTTTTCAGGTTTGCAAATTATATTCCTTCCTGTAATTATAACCATATCTTGTTGGACCTGATTGAACCTGGAGGTCAAAGAAGAGGACGGTTCAAATGAAAGAATTTAATTAGCTATGCGGGTTGTGGTGCTGCTCATTGTTTTAAAGGAGACAGACCCAGTTGAAAAGTTATTTATCAACCGCAGATGGAAATAATAATATATAGTATACCTTTAGGATAACATTTTTAAAATGTTTTCATTTAGTCACAACAATGTCCTGCAACACACAATTTTAGTCGTATAAGATTATACAGCCTTATGTTTAAGACATTAAAATCCTTTTTTCTGTAACTTATCCTGAGTAATACAAACATCTTTTTAACATTTTCCCACGATTTTTACTATAGACATGTGCAAACTCTTTTTTGCCACCCTTTATACTGTTCTTGGAAACATTCTTTTATTTTCTCATATTTTAAAAATGTAACATTTAATTTCCAGGCATAGCTGTTAATACTTTTTGTGTTCTTAAAAACATTTTGTTCTGAGCGGAGGTTACCGAAAATGATACTTGAAAGAGACACCAAATTTTAAAATTAAACTTTTGTATGGAAGCAAAGGTTATTTTTATAGTGCATTGCACTTTTTATAAAGCAGCTTGCACATCTACAATTGCATGCTCCTTTCTCTTAGATTTGAAAATCTAATCAGAGACACACATACTACTCCTGTACTGAAATACTTAATGTCACAGAATCTGAAAGAAAGGAACCACTACTGTGGAGTAAGAGAGCATTACTGATGATGCAATGGATCCTTGTCGATCAGCTTGCACTTCACTTAAAGGTGGTGTTCCACTTGCATGGATTACACTTAAGCAAATAAATGTCAGCAGAGCGGTTATTAAATTTATTACTGATAGTTTAGTAATTTAAGTAGCTTTGTATGGCTAAAACCTCAGTGCCCACTTTTGTATGAATGTGACATTTTGTATAATTGAAGGATTATTTCAGGGAAAAGCTTTGTCATGACGTCATGATGTGTGCAATGGTACATTTTATTAGTTAAAAGTGCTAGATTTAATGTTTTATCTGAACTAATTTCTGTTAACTGGCTGATGCTTCTGTGACATTAGACAGGTATATATATATGTTAATGTGTAACGGGACATAAGTTTAACCTTTTGCACTGTGGTTTGAAGAATTATTATTTCTTTCATTTATTTTAACAGAACCAAGTGTTTGGACTCCCACAGTCCATTAGTCTACTTGCCTTCATGTACTCACACCTAATCAGAATGTCATCCGGAACATTGTTTATAAATGTACCCTTTCCTCCAATGCTGGAACTTTTTCAGACAATTTCTAGAAGTGACCTGTTAGAAAAACTTGATTAAAATTTCCTGTTCCAGACCAGCCTTTGACTACGCTTTCCTCTAATATTGATTCCAGCCCCTGTATCATGAATCATAACTATATTTCACAAAAATATACCACTTTTTATAACCCCTTCCTTTCCAGGAAGTAATTTTCTAATGTCCAGAATGCATGCATCTTTGCATGCAGTAAAATGCACAGAGCTCAATGTACATGTGACTCCAATATACATTTAACATGAAAATGCAGTGCTCTATTAAAGGGGAATTCTAGAGTATTTTCATGCTTCTGGGTGCTTTGTTAGTTTATAATCCTAACTAATGAGGAAAAATCTTAATTACATGGTAAGAAAAAGGTGAGTCCAGTAACAGGACCAGTATGACCAATGATTCATGATCAGGTGTCACTTACAAATTAAGTCTCCCTCATTCTTATGGAATATAGGCCCCTACAAATTTTGACAAAAGTCTTTACAAGTTAGAACACAAGCAAGCAAAATCAATGAAGGTGAAAAAAGTTATTGCATGTAAGCAGTGGCATATATACAGAACATTTGGGGCCTGACCTAGGGCAGCGCCTCCAGTCGCCTCTGTGCCTTAATTAAGTCTCCATTGAAGTAATCAGGTTGGCTTTAGAGATTAAATATCTCACTTATAACATGCTCATTGTTCAGTGGGACACTGGTGGGCTTAATCACCTTAGAAGGTGATCTGCTGCCCCGGTTTTGTACCAGGGGGACTGCCGCCTCCCGGGACCTGCCGCCCTAAGCCTGGGTCTAGTTGGTCCAGGCCAGGGTACGTTACCATAAATAAAATCAAAACGCTCAGAGAATTGTCTCATAGAACAGGTGCCTCACAAACTGGTAATGGCACCTAATGCCCACATAACTTATCCCCCCGCCGCTGCTTCCACAGTCTGTATGCATGTGTATATATACATAGAACTACTAACACTTGCTTATTTAATCAGTGAAAATTAACAGGCATCTTTGGTAAATAGTTTGCATTTGTCAAAATTAGGCTCCCTCTCCAATTAAATTGTGCTTGGCACCATTTGTGAGTCCAGGATAGTATAAACTTGTTCTCTATATTATGTAATGGCAAATCAATCGACAGCCCAAACAAAATGTGTGTCCTTTTCCTTAAAATAGATGCGCATGGAGTAAGATATTTTTTTTAGACGGAACTAATTACGGTCTAACCCATTAGTGATGAGAGAATGTCTCACAACCTGAAAAAATTATTTCTTGTTGAAAACTTGTCTGAGAATGGTACAAAGTTTGAGAGGTCAAAAGGACTAATTGAAATGATTTAGTAACTGTAGAAAATCGGTATGTGTATGTGTTAAGACGTCAAGGGTTAATTCCATTGTCAATCGATATTCTAAAATGGATTTAAAATGAGGCCATTGTGGAAACGGTGAACGTTTCAGCATCTGAGGACATTCTACAGAGTTGAGATTATGTTAAATTATTTGTCGCTGTGAATGGAAGCAGAAAAGGGATATTGAGGGGAAAAAAAACATTTTGTACATTGATTTACTGGCAGAGAAATTGGGCTATTGAGCAACCAAGCTGACAGGACATTAAAAAAATGCGCTGTTCAGATCTGCTTCAATTTATTATGCGATTGGAGGAGTCATTGGGTGTCCTATTAGACATTTAGTCATCAGAGAAGAGAAAACACATGCATGGTGTAACTGTTTCCAATCCCTTGACAGCAGACCCGCAGCGTAAAGTAGTCTCATAGATCGTAGACCTCTGACAGCTGACTTACTGAAAGTGCATAACTGCTGCTCGCTTTCTACATCGACATGTGAAAGCACTTGCTCTAAAGAAACAGAGCTAGATTATGTATCATGTGTTAGTCATTTACGAGCTAATAACTTCCCGTCTCAAGGTGTCTGAACTGATGGCATTTTAAGAAGGAAATACACAGTGACCCCTGATTTCAATTAAATCTCTACCTAAATAGAAACAATAACCCATACCTCCCAACTGTCCCGTAATTTTTTAGGATAGTGTCCTGATTTTCAGACACTGTCCCACCAAACACCTCTCACTGTCCTACTTTTGCGGTGAGTGGGGATCAAGAGCAGTTGGGGATATGCCTTTTAACCCCCTATATGCCACTCTGGATAAGGCATTTCTGGAGGCAGAGTAGCATAAAGGGGGTTAAAAGGCATTTCTGGAGGCAGAGTGGCATATAGGGGGTATAAGGCATTTCTGGAGCAGAGTGGGCCCCCTATATGCCACTCTGCCTCCAGAAATGCCTTATACCCCCCCTATATGCCACTCTGTCCCATTATATGCCGGTATTTTCTTTGCAAGAAAGGTGGCAACCCTAGCCATGGCACAATTTTATCCAATTTTTATAGTTCTGCTATCATTAAAAAAGGTGATAAATTAATCATGTAAACAGTTTGTATTTTAACTAGGGAGACTAACATTTGTTGTATATTTAGTTAAGCTATTCATGGATACCAAGTTTAAGGCAATCCCTGTATTTTGGTCACTGATATAGTAGTCAAAACACAAAAAGTAAAACCTCCTTAGTAAATATACAGTATCCATTATTACATGGGTGTACATACATGTAGAGAATTGCAGTTTCATACAGGAAGTGGTTAAATCTCATTATTTGTGATAAAGACACAAACCTATGTAGAAAATGCATATACCTGGAAGCATGCTGTTGTAGTCATCAGATCAGTTTGTTTTTTAATACAAGAAATAAAAAATGAATGTATCATCTATTTTTATTATATGTATTTGAATTTCAATAATTTTTATTGAAGGGCAGGGGCTTTAGAGTGGTTAGCACCTCTGACACCATGGAAAAGATACCTGATTCCTGCAACCACGCAGGTATTTACAACAGATCAGCAGACAGCATGCTGCCAACATGCCTCCCCACAGAGCATCTAGTACAGTGGTACCGCTATTACCAGGATTATTCCCATTTGCAAAGAAACAAAGACGGACATACCTGGCCAATCCTAGGAGGAGTTGGCTCCCTACAGCCTTATTTAAACTGTGCACACCCTCACGGCATTGCTTAAATATTGGCAAGATGTGTTACCTGTCTATATGTAGTTACCAGCCCCTTGTTCTTGCTACTGATTGTTGCCCTACTTAAACCTGCCTGGCCTCCTGGATTTTGACCTGTGGCTTGTTAGCCTGATTATCTCCTTTTTTGGCATGTTAACCCTTTGTGATCCCTTGACCTTCTGGACTGATTATTGACATTTATTTTAGGACTGTCTTCTACTGGGTGTCTACACCTTCTGCCTTAAAGCTCCCACTCCAGTCTATGTGACCAAAAGTCTGTGGATGACTGACCATTACACATATATGATGCTTTGTGCACAGGAGCACAGTCATGCTGGAGCATATAATTGCCTATAATGTCTTTGTGTGCGCTAGCATTAACATTACCCTTCACTGGAACTAAGGGGACCCAAACCGTTATCCCTCCTCCACCAAAGTTTGTAATATGCACTAAGCGTTCCAGTAGGTAAAGTTTTCCTGGCATCTTCTAAACCAAGATTAGTCCATCAATAACTGAACCACAGAAGAATAGAAGAAGAAGATGGCCTGGTCAGATGCATCACGGATGGCCGTGTGCGTGTGCATTGCTTACCTGGAGAGCACATGGCACCAGGATGCACTATGGGTAGAAGGTAAGCCAGGCAGTGTGATGCTTTGGGTAATGTGCTTCTGGGGAACCTTGGGTCCTGCCATTCATGGGATGTTACTTTGACATGTACCACCTTCCTAAGCATTGTTGCAGACCATGTACACCATTTCATGGACACGGTATTCCCTGATGGCATTGGCCGTCTTTCAGCAGAATAATACACCCTGCCACAAAGCAAAAATGGTTCAGGAATGGTGTAAGGAACACAACAATGAGTTCAAGGTGTTGACTTGGCCTGCAAATTCCCCAGATCTCAATTCAATCTAGCATCTGTGAGATGTGCTGAACAAACAAGTCCGATCCATTGAGGGCCAAGCTCGCAAATTACAGGACATAAATGACGTCTTGTCACCTCCCTATGGTCGTCTGTAGGATTTATTTCAGGAGTGGCAAAATATCCTACCTCTTTACCCCTATCCCACCCCAATACTTCTTTACCTTCTCTCCATTGCCTACCTTTGATCAGGAGAGGGGTTTCCTGTTGGAAGGCAAATGAAGGATAAATTATGACTATGAAAGTAATAGCTAGTTGCCCCTAGTTGCCCAAAAATGAGTGGGCAAAAAAAAAACCGAAACACATGTCCGAATTGACCAGCATGTGTCTGTGCAACATGAGAACTTTAATTTACAATAGCTGGGGTGGTAAAACTTCCCCAGTCTAGATTGTAAGCTTGCAAGAGCAGGGCCCTCTACTTTTAATTATTTTACTGACTTTAACGGCACTATCGAATTGGGAGCAGGGACAAAACTAGAAACCACAGGGCCCTGGGGCCCCCAACTTCACCAAGCAACATGTCCCATAGTGCCACCTTTGCCCCAAACAGTTTGTGAGTGCCTTTCCCCAAGGCAGCTTATCAGTGCCGTTCCAACCCCCAAACAGCCTGCCTGTTCTGTCTTTGCCCCAGCTTGTCAGTGTCCCAACAGCTTATCTATGCCTTCTTTTCCCCTTGCTACCCCTTCCAACATACACTCTGGCACACATATGTAAACACACTTACTCATACTAACACATTCATTCTAACACACACTCCATCTCACCCCACTTACACATCCATCCATGCACACACACAAAAACCTACACATACATCCTCACACACACACACAATTACATATATATGCTCAGATACATAAAGTATATAAACACACATACATATATAAACAAACATACATACATACCCACATTGTTTATGTGGAGGTGTGGGATCTAGGAAATATTTCTGTCCTGGGGGCTTCCAGTCAGCCTATATTGTAACCAGAGTCTAAAATTAAAAGGAAAAAATTTAAGTAGGTTTTACATATGTTTCATAAATTGTTGATCAACTTGTTTCTGGTGCAAAGGTGGCTATAGCTTGAAGTGTTGGAAATCTTGGGCTTTATTAGGGACATGTAATTCTTGATGCATTTGGCAAGGCAAGGATGATTTGGCCTCCAACAAGATTGGTGTACATACACCATGGTGTAATGGTGTGATTGGGTGTATTGCATAAAAGGTAACCATTGTGTTGTGATTTCTACGGTAGAAGTCATAACCATAACTGTATTAGTTATCATTACCCTATGTTTTAGAAATGTGTGTTTATTCTGTTGGTCTTATGACCCATATTTGGTGCTAATATAGACCCATTACTGGGTTTAGATGAATTGTTAATAACTCATTTGGATTTCTTATTCTTGTTTTAGCATATATTATTGTATACTAAAGGGACTCCATATATGGTTTTATGCAGATGATGTTGTCCTCTGAACTAAATGGTATATTGCTATTTTTTCTATTCTTCACATAAACATAAACATGAACGATACAAATATCTTCTTTTGTGCTCTCCATAGAGCGCAATATTTGAGTGACATTTGAATAACGTGTTCTTTTTTGTAACCCTGTGGTCTAAAGCCAGTTCAATTTCAATGAGCAACACATTACGAAAACTCTTTTCTTAGAACTTGCTCTTTTCCCGAGTACTATGTTCTGCCTGTGAAGATTGTTGGCAGGATCAGTCCAAGATTCATGCTTAATCTCTATCCAATACTCATAAAAGCTTTTTCTCCGTTAGGAATGCCCAAGCAAAAAGAACAAGTGTTCAGGCAAAAAAGTGATATTGACACAAGACATTTACTATAACTTTGCAATTTTTAAAAACATGTCTGGTATCACACTTAAAAAGGAAGTGCAGTCAGCGCTTGTTAATGATGCTCTAATGAAATCATCAGATAAAATCCCAGGCCAAGGTTGACCACAAAGCTGACCCACCCATATCCGAACATTAATTTGGAGCTTCTCTTCATATTTCTTCCTTTCATCCCCCATAGTAAATGACTTTCTGCAAATTTTCACTTTCATAAATGAGTTTTCTGTCTGAAAACTGCAAATTTTCTGGTATAAACACCCCTATATAATAATATTGTCACTCTATGCATACAGGACATGATTTCTTAACTAGTATTCCCTCAGATCAACTTAAGAATGCAATATATATATATAGGCATAGCATTGGTTGCACTTGACCATAAAATGAATACATGGGAAAATGTGGCCTGAGTAAATGACTACAGGGGCTCTTGTTCCTGTCTCCTCATACTGGTTCAAAATTGTTTAGAAAGGGTCCTTTCTGACCTGGCCCTTTCTAAACTGGTTTGGACAGGCACGAGGAGACAGGAGCGTAACATCACCCACACGGTGTGTGAGAGCAGCCGGAGATAAAGCTGCAGGAGCGGTGAGAGGTTAGCAGGGGCGGGGGTAGGATACATGTATATGTGTTTGTATACATATATGTGTATGTATGGATAGATGTGAGCATGGATTTGTACTTGTATGCGTGTAAGCATGGATTTGTACTTGTATGTGTGTGAGCATGGATGTGTAATTGTGTATGTGTGAACATGGATGTGTACTTGTGTGTGATCATGGATGTGTACTTGTGTGTGACCATAATTACCTCTTATTTATATTATGTGTATATATTTGTTGCCAACTTTATTAGGGTGAGAAGTGCAGACTGTTGTTTTGTATACACTGTACACTGTATTTGCAGCATGCTCACACCTGTTTGGTAGGAATCATTTTACACATTTGTATTATTTGAGCCTGGAACTAGCTTAGCGCGCCGACATTTTTCTTTTCCATCGATGTGTACTTGTATGTGTGTGAGCATGAATGTGTAATTGCGTGTGTGTGAGCATGGATGTGTAAGTATGTGTGTGTGTGTGAGCATGGATGTGTAGGTGTTTGTTAGTATGTATGTCAGGCATCACCTAGAGTCCCACAGACCGCAAGGCGTGGCCGCCCCTTTAAGAGGCCCAGCTGGACTTAAAATCACTATGTCATCACCTAGTTCTGTTCTGGACTAACCCCTCCTTGCCACCTGCCCTCATCAATCAAGGCTTTAAAGATCAACCTCACCTCCAGCCCAGGATCTGGTGTTGTTTTTGCTTCTGGATGCGGCTGTGAGTATTTGCCTGATTTCCTGGACTTTGACCTCTGCTCTGATACCTCGTTTCTGAACCTACACCGCCTGCCTGTGACCTTGGAACTTGCTTTTGGAGCTACGCTATTCGCCTTTGCCGCTTTATACTGGAAACTGTGACGCTCGGTTTATAACCCTATGCTGCCTGCCTTTGACTTGGAACTGCTTTTGACTACGTTACTTGCCTTTGCCCTTTGTACTGGAACTGTGACCTCTTTTATGAACCTATGCTGCCTGCCTTTGTCCTTGGCACTGTTTAATTAACTACACTGCCTTCTTTCATTGGGACTGTATGTTTTATTATTGGTTGCACATTAAAACACCTCGCTTACCAAATCTGTGCTACGCTCCGTCCCTGTTTCTGACAATGTATGTGTAGGTGTTTGTGAGCATGTATGTGTAAGTAAGGTGAGATGGAGTTTGTGTTAGTGAGTAAGTGTGTAATTTGTCCGTGTTTACATATGTTGTACGGCACAGATGGCACAGACTAGCTGTTGAAGTTGGGGGGGCCTGGGGCAATTTTGCACCAGGGCCCCGTGGCTTCTAGTTATGCCTCCGGTAAATGATGTATAATACCAGTATCTTTCATGCCCTGATGCACCATAGAAGGTCCTTAATCTTTTGTCATCAATTTTGTGAGACAATGCACAGCTCTGCCACAAGTACTCTCTCAGCTGACAGCTTAGGTGGGCTGTTTAAATAGGCAAAGTGGATTCCAATAATACTTATGCCTAGGCACTCTCCTGGTGTAACTTCAGCTAGGGATTCAAGCCCGGAAGCAAATACAAGCAAAGACGTCATTATATTGGTGTTGCTCACAGGTTAGGGTAATGGTTTTACATCTGCATATACCTCAGGACCATCTAAAGGACTGGAACTATGGGTCAGCTTCCAGGAGGAAAAGTAATGTCTCAATGGCCCACAGATTACCTATGTGAACAGCCTCTGATTTTTGTTTCACTAGTCCCTGGGAAAGACCCTACTTCCTACTTGCTTATAGATAGAGGTGGACGATGAGATTGGATTAATGAAGAGGTATGTGGTTGGTGGCTAGAAAAGCTTTGGGGCTCAAAATCAGAGGCTTACCCGGCACTATATTAATATCAGGACCACTCTGCATGGCATGTTTAAATGTGTTGTCTCTGCTCTTATAGCACCTTCCAACATTAGACATTTGATGGAGCATCCCTCCAATTAGATCTTTGTTTCATCAAGCTGGTTAATACAAGGGAGATTTTGGAGAGTTTTCATTCCAAACAATATTTAGTCATCCCCAGAACATCTCAACTAAACTATTATCAATATTATTTATTTAACTTTTTTCCGAGGTTTCTAATTGGACACTTATTTGAAGGAACTCTTGGTCAAGTTTACAGGTCCAGACTGGTTTCAAGGTATTTGTTGACAGTTATGTATTGCCTCTAAAGTCTAATTATTTACAAATGAAATATCACTCACTGAAATGGTGATAACCTTCTTTGCATATGGTAATCTGTAATTAGGCAGTAACACCATGATTTATCAACACTACATCTCTGCACATGAGATTATACCCCCTCTTTAACACCCATCACAATGTAACCATCCGCATTCAGTGATGTCATCAATGTATTTTACAATCCATAACGTTTCTGGGCACTTTCAAAAATGTGTTTCCATTACAGCATGTCTAATGTCATGCTTGCTCCAATTTTTGAGTAAATAAAGCTACTCGTGTGGATGTTTTGATTTTGGTGAGACACTCTTCACATTTGCAAAATGATGTACTTGTTTTTTTCATATAGGCATAAGAGTTCTTGGTTCTTTCTATAGCTGAAAATGGTATTATAGTTAATAGATTGGGAAGCAGGGAACTCTGCTTTATTGATTTGGGGTTTTTTTGCAATTAAAAGAAGAGGATACATCTTTTACTAAACATATTAACCTTTAATAGCTTAACACTTGTATTACAGGTAACCTTTCTGTGTGTCTCACTATTGGTTAGTCTCAGAAACCCATAGATTAAAATTACTCAGTTTATGTTTATTTAAAGTCTATGAAACCATTGTGGCTCTCAATGTATGGTTTGCTTCCCTGTTCACAGAGTAAGTCAATAGACAAGTTAAGTGATGATGATTTACACAGTCAGTTGTTTTAAAGTAAAACTTAACAAAGCATTATTTATTGCTTATCTGTCCAAAGGACATTGTTCCAAAAGTCCTCTTTTTCCTGGCAACCCTTCCAAACAAACTATAAAAAAAAGTATTTTTCTAATTGTGCTGTCATGAACTTTAACATTTAACATGCTAAATGAGGCCTGTAGAGTCTCAGATGTAACTCTTGGATACCAAAATGCTATTTCTCTAAGCCTGACCTTGGGGCATATTTGCTGGGACGTCTCCTGGAAAGAGTGGCAGCTGTCTTGAATGTTTTCGCTTTTAAATAATCTTTCTTACTGTAGAATTAAATTGGACTTTATATTGTTTGAAAATGGCCTTATAACCATTCCCAGATTAACGGGCAGCAGCAATTGCTTCTTTAAGATCATTGCTGATGTCTTTCCTCATTGGCATTGTGTTAACACACACCTGAATGCTTCAGACCAGCAAACTGCTAAAACTTCGGCTTTCATAGAGGTGGTAACATTTGTTGATGATCAATTAATCAAGGGTGTTTGATCTGGAGCACCTGTCTGCATTCCTATGGAAGCAGTAAGTATGTACTTAGATTTCACACATGGCTTCTCCATTTTGGCTTTATTTTGTTAAATAAATCATAGAGGTGGTAACATTTGTTGATGATCAATTAATCAAGGGTGTTTGATCTGGAGCACCTGTCTGCATTCCTATGGAAGCAGTAAGTATGTACTTAGATTTCACACATGGCTTCTCCATTTTGGCTTTATTTTGTTAAATAAATCATGGCATAGTGTAATATGTCATTATGTTGTTGTTTATCTAAGGCTGTATTTAGCTTATTTTAAGACTTGCTAAGGAACAGATGATTGGTATAATATCCTGATATGTAAAATCATAGAATTCAAAGAGGGTGTACTTTCTTTTTCACACTACTGTATATATATATATATATATATATATATATAATATATATATAATACTGTGACACTGTAAACCCAGGGAGATGCTTAGTATGGCATTTTGGTACAGGTGCTATCCAGATCATAAATATGGGTCCCTGGGGTGGAGCAATTGGAGAGCAGGGTGGGCCAATGCTCCGTTCCCCCATTATGTGGAAAATTCATGGAGGCTTTTCCAGGAGGCTAGAAGTCTGCAGGATCTGGTCCAGGATTCCTATGGGGCCTGCATCAGGCACAGGTGCTGGGCATTAAAAAAGCCTGGGGCCTGATAATCAGAGAGACTGTTGGGTTAAGAGGAAGTTTCCCTGTGCTCCCAGGGCAAGGAAATGCCCTGAAGAAGAAGACCATCCCTGAGCCTAGTTAGGCATTACATGCCTGGACCTTATGTGTGCTGTCTGGGGGAGGTTTTCCAAAGCCTGGCTTAGCTGGGTCTAGCTGGAAGGTCAAGTTAGTGGGTAATGAGGTTGGTCAGTCTGGGACAGCATAGTTTAGTTAGAGAGGGCTCCAATTGGGTGCTAGGTTTTTCTTTTAATGATTTGGTTTGGGGGTTTGAGCAGTTAAAAATAAAGCGCTGTTTTTGCTACAAGCTGGTGCTCCTGACTCTGTTTCTCCAAGAGGACTGTGCTTAAAGACCCCTAACTGTGGCATTTATGGCCCTCGTGCTACAGGGTTTGTCACAATACATATAATCATGTAATATAATATATACCATGCATCACTTCAAACATCTGATCTCAAACAATTTGAACACGTACAATTTCCAACATAAATTCCCCTTTTATTTCATTAGAAGAAAACATACATTTGATAAATGGATAAGTACGTTAAATAAATGGTCTCTTTTTATGTAGAGCCAAGTGGCTAATTTCCCCTTGGCCATTGACATTTAATTATTATTGCTGTATACAATAATACATTGTACAATCATTTGTACAGATTCTAAGAATTTCAAGCTGTGGAAAGCTATATTGCCAAAGCTGTACTTGCCCATTTTTATCCATTTATTTGTGCCAGTGTCTGTTTTAACAGAGACTGGCCAAGGCTGATTTCAAAACCTCAAGTGGATCTGTGAACATTTTAGTGCCAGTACCTTTTCGCCCACACGCCTAGGTCTGGATTATAACATAATCTATCTGTTACTTCAAGGCAGCATAAAAGTACATTCCTGGGTGTGCACAGATGCAAATTGAGTCATGCTGGAACATCCATTAACAGGCCTTATGTGATCTTAGGGCCAATATATATATATATATATATATATATTATATATATATATATATATATATTGTATTATTATATACAATACTATATATACTAATATATATATATATATATATATTGTATATTATATATAATACTATGTACTAATATATATGTGTATGTCCATATACAAAAGGCACACTGACATACACAGATATATGATATGTGCCTGATGTACACACATGGATGATATAACAGTGCACTGCAGTGACTACAGTGACAATCCTATTACACCAAACACAAAAGAGGTAGTGGCTCAAAAACGTTATATCAGAACAGCCTGGGGGAACATTTATCCTCCTTGTCAGCCCTCCCTGAATATATATAAGCCTATCACTGGCACAGATCTCGTTCTCATTTTTCAAATTTTTCACACAAACTGACTTATTGCAAAGGTGGCCTTCTATCACAGTACTTTGCTTGAATTCACTGAGCTCCTCAGAAAGACAAATTTTTTCACAAATGTTTGTAAGTGCAGACTGCATGGTTAGGTGCTTGGTTCTATACACCTCTGGTAATGAGTCTGATTGAAACACCTGAATTTGATAATTAAGAGGTGTGTCCCAATACTTTTGTCCATATAGTGCATCTTGAGAGGCCATTGATGAATAGTTCAACAAGCCACTAAGGTTTGCTAAACAGGTGATGGTGTTTATCATTGGCTTCGCCATTAGGGTACATTGTTGTTGATGGGAGCTCTAACCTGCAAATAACATCAAGCTAAAAACATTACTTTTGTGGTCATATAAGAGTAAAAATTGAATAGTTTAGGCAAAGCATTTCTAAGCCTAAAATATAACGATCAGCATTATATAACATTATGACCACCTGACTTATATTGTGTAGGTCCCCCTTTGCCGCCAAAACAGCCTTGACCTGTCTAGGCATGGACTCTACTAGACCTCTACAGGTGTACTGTGGTATTGGACACTAGGACATCAGATCCTCAAGTACTGTAAGCTGCGAGGTGGGGCCTCCATGGATGCATCCTTGTGCCATGTGTTCTCCAGGTAAGCGACGCACACGCACCCAGCCATCCACGTGATGTGCAAGAAAATGTGATATATCAAACCAGGTCACCACTTCTTTGTGGTCCAGTTCTTATGCTCATGTGCCCATTGTAGGCGTTTTCGGCAGGGGACAGGGGTCAGCATGGATACCCAGACTGGTCTGTGGCTACACAGTGTGTTCTGATACCTTTCAGAATCAGCATTAACTGTTTCCAGCAATTTGTACCTCGTCTGTTGGATTTGAACCCACTGACTAGCCTACATCCGCCCATGTGCATCAATGACCCTTGGCCACACGTGACCCTGTTGTGGGTTCACTTTTCCTTCATTGGACCACTGCAGACTGAAAACACCCCACAAGAGCTGTAGTTTTGGAGATGCTCTGACCCAGTCATCTAGCCATCACAATTTGGCCCTTGTCAAAGTTGTTCAGATCCTTATGCTTGCCCATTTTTTCCTGCTTCTAATACATTAACTTTGAAGACAAAATGTTCACTTGCTGCCTAATATATCCCACCTACTGACAGATGACATGATAAGATTATCAGTGTCATTCACTTCACCTGTCAATGGGCATAATGTTATGGCTGATCATTGTAGTGTTGACATGACATAAGTTGTTTATGCTGAGTTTATGTTCTACCACTAATAGTTTACCAATATAGGTAACGGCAAAATGTGTTTTATTTTGGTCACAAACCTATGCAAATGGTCCCCTATTTCTCTCTCTTATTGACCTTTGTCCATTTAATACTAGCGGTATTATTGACAGCAAAGAACAAGAATAATTCAGGAAATATATTCTATAAAATGAAGTAGGTTTCCAGTTACATTTATTACTTAACAGTCTATGAATTACTTTTATACCTTAACAACGGATCTTTTTCTATGAATATATTATTGATGAGTATGGTTTACATAGTTAGCTCACTTGTAACCTTGTTTAATGTGATTCAGCATATTGCACAATTCTCATCACTTTTTTTTGCATTTTCCAGCAGTTGTGGAAAGTTAACTTCCACTAAATGAGTGGTCAACACCCACTTTCCATTTATTCTGTCTGTGACGGGTTCTGACTATACAGTATTTCCAGGACTATATAAGACTAGAAATACAGTCTGCAATCATTTCTGAAGTTCATCTCTCAGGCAAGGTAAGTGGGAAAATTGCCTTGGGATGTTTAACAGTGTAATATATGGTTAATAATGGTTTACTTTTTTCCAATATAATGCTGGACAGAATCAAACTTCTTTTAAAATAGACTTAGTGGATAGGAGCATATTGTCCATTCATATATCTAAAAACCTTGAGTATTTAGTGAAGAAATATAATATTAAGAATACTGTAGCACATACCCCCAGTATGAGTATGATAAAAAAAAATATATATATGATACCCGTCATTTTTTGTTTAGCTGAAGATCAGGAATACAGTGCTGTTATAACAGACCCCCCCCCTGAATTAGCCCTGTTAGGTATTAGACACATCAACTAAATGCAAACAGGAAATTGACTTTTTGGAGTCTTCTATGGGCTGCCCATTCCCTATCATACTTTATAGCACTACAAACGCTACAACCTATTATCCCATTGATATTAATATACCATTACGTATGACTACAATGAGACATGTGGAACTTAGATGGTGGAGGAATTGTGAAAGTGTTACATTGGAAAGGTAATCAATACTTGGAATATGACTTCAGCGAAAATAAGGCTAGAAAAGATTGATGGATTGTCTGTGGTTTTATGCTTAGCAATTTTAATGATCATAAATAATAACTATGTTTGATACTTATTCTGTAGGTACGGAAACATGGAACTGAAGACACTCCAAATACAACTGGCCATTTGCTTCTTAGTCTTTGCATCTGCAGTGTCTGCCCAAAGTAAGCTTCTGATTCCCAGTTCATATCCGCTGTTATCATTGCATGATTACCCTGATTTCTAATTCAAGGAATGTACCTGATCTCCTAAATCATAAATGCTACGTTATTGAACATGAAGCACATGACACTACAATTCTAAAATATCTGTTATAATATAGTTCTAAAAATCTCTTTTTATATTATTTAATAACATTACTTATGAGTTATAATTGTTTTTTGTAAATTAACAAAATTTAGACATAAACCCTTCCAGCTCTTATTAGAGCCTGTATTTTTCAATATGCATCTGTAAAGGCTGTAATGTAGATACATTTCCATGATGGCGGACGAGATTCAGTAAACATTAATTTTGGAGAAATTTTACTTTATTGAGTACGTTATTTCATACAGCTGATGAATAGGCTTATTAATGGGCCACCATTTTTTATTCTGACCAAACCAAAATGTATGAAATAATGCTGTTAAATAATGAATATAATAATTGTTTAACCGCGTAACCTTGAACGTCTTTTGGTATTCAGATGAGTATTTTAATGGATAGACTTAAACTGGGGAATTATATAACTATAATCAAAAGTTTGGTTTTAAATAGGTACAAGTGGAGAAATCAGCAGATATATTTCATTGGTTCCTATGGTGATTGCCTGACTTTTACAATTGTGCAGCTGAATTATATTTTGTACATAATCCTCACCATTTCAATGTGCGTAGAGCAATTCTAGTGCGCAGTTTGATACGTAGTCTTATCCTCATAGCAATATATTTCTAAACATGTACCATTAGTAAGTAAATCCACACGAAATAAACTAAAACCAATGTGGATGAATGAAAGTGTTAAACTGTATAGGTCAGAGGGCTCAGTGGCATCATATGTCAAGTATAAAGATGATAACAGAGCTTGCAAAAGGGCTATTAGACTGGCTAAATTTAATAATGGAAATATAGTAGCCAAGGAGAGCAAAATAAACCCAAAATGATTTTTAAGTACATTGATGCCACAAAAGTGACAATGTAGGTGTTTTGAAATCTGGAGATGGTAAGTTAATTAGTGAGGATCAGGAAAAGGCAGCAATGCTAAATGCCTTTTTCCTCCGTATATAACAAAGAAGAGCCACTACCTGCCGATTGGCAATTCAGCACTACAGAAACCTTAAATCAATCATGGGAATGGCTGAAAGATAACGTTTTTAAGCAGTTTAGTAAACTTAAAGTAGACAAAGCTCCAGGGCCAGATGGGATAACCCAAGGATACAACGGGAAGTTAGTCAAGAAATAGCCTGACCAATGTTTTTGATTTTCAAAGATGCTTTCCAGCTGGGAATTATACCAAAAGGACTGCCATTTTGAAATCTGAGCCTGGGAACTACAAGCTTAACATATGTGGTGGGGAAATTGTTTGAGAGTTTATTAAGAGATGGCATACAGGAATATATTGTGAACAATGATATCATCAGTAGGAGTCAGCACGGTTTTGTGAAGGACAGATCATATTATACCAATTTATTTGCGTTTTATGATGTTATGAATAAATGTGTAGATCAGGGTGTTGCTATAGATGTTGTCTATTTAGATTTAGCAAAAGCTTTTGACACTGTTCCACAACAGCGGTTATTGTATAAGTTATTGCCTGTGTTTGGATTAGAAATTGGCTAAGTGACAGGGGCCAAAGAGTTGTTGTTAATGGTAAATTTTCAAGCTGGCCAACTGTGGTAAGTGGGGTGCCTCAGGGTTCTGTCTTGGGTCCAGTTCTCTTTAACGTATTTAATAATGGCCTTGCAATAGATATTAGAAGTCACTTGTCTGCATTTGCTGATGACACAAAATTAGGCAAGGTTATAAAGTCTGACCAGGATGTAGCTTCTCTACCAAATGATTTGGATAATCTAAGGGACTGAGCAAATAAGTGGCAGATGAGATTTAGTATAGATAAGTGTAAGGTAATGCACTTTGGTACCAATAAAAAGCATGCAATTTACACTCTAAAGGGCATTGCATTTGGAAAAGCAGAAAATGAGAAGGACTTAGGTATAATTGGTAATTGTCCCAAGTAGGGGTTTTTTTTGCCTTCTTTTGGATCAACTTTAGAACTTTAAAAGTAGATATGTATGGAAGATCGAACTTGATGGGCTGAAGTCTTTTTTCAACCTACTATACTGTATTACTAAATTAATGATGATTGGATAATCTATTGGTTGCTATGGTGATAAGATCCCATTTCAAACTCTGTAGCAGAATATTTCACACACAATGCCTGTTGTGGAACAGGACATGAACTATTACTTCCGTTTTACTGTTTATATGCCAAATATTACATGGTATATTGTATGTCTTAAAATGTTTGTTTTTATGTTATCAGTTTGCTTGTTCATTTATTGCTTTTAATAGTATACCTTCCTGTGAATGTGCACGTTTTGCATGGTTTGCATATACATTTTTTTAACTGAGTTTATCATAAAATGAAATATTTGTGCACATATATTTTCATAGTTGTTGTGTACGGGCATTCTTTCATATTAAAATCAGGTGTGTCATTATTTTTTTGTTTTCATTGATGTGACAATTTGCTTTTCCCACCACTCCGTCTTAAATTTATCTAAATCATTCATGTGCTTAGAAATGCTTTTAAACCAAAATATATATATTTAGCCCCCACTAAAGTAATAAAAAAAATGGAAATATGATGACACCGTTGACTTACTAGAGACGTTAAATGGTACTTTTTATATATATATATGTATTTAAAATTTCGCTACATTAAAATGGTTTCCCACAATTCCACAGATATACTACTTAGCCGCTTTTATAGATACATTAGATA
>VKOC01031607.1:0-15027 GCA_009364415.1 Spea multiplicata
GGTGCAGGTTCAGGCATAGGCACGGGTGCAGGTTCAGGCACGGCTCAAAGCAAAGCAGACATTCCACCTTAATGCCAAGGCCCTGACTGAAGGGCAGGACAGGTCTTATAAAGGCAGGGCTGCTCTGACCATGAGGCGCAGCTGAATCAAATAATTAGCTCCACAGCACTCCAGAGGGAGGAGGGTGGCCACTAGAGGAAGTAGCTGGAACAACTCCCAGATGATAAAGCCAGGTTTCAGGCAGTGGGGAGTGGATCCTAACAACTGGTCTCCCTCCCTGTTCAATTAGTTAAAGACCAGTGGCATCTGCAGGGTAAGTTGCAGCATTGGGGTTTTAAAACCTCAATGCTGCAACTTATGAACCATAAAACCATAAAGTCACTCGTACGGACATTTAACTAATTGAACAGGGAGGGAGACCAGTGGGATGTGCCGGTTAAGTTGCAGCATTGGGGTTTTAAAACCCCAATGCTGCAACTTACCCTGCAGATGCCACTGGAAATCCATAGGTTCGCTGTCAGGGGTTAACTTAACTTACAAAGACCGTGCGAGTGAGCCTATTGGTCACCTGCAGGGTCCCTGTAGGCGACCAATAGGCTCATTCGCACTGCCCTGTAACCCGTGACGGCGAACCTGCGGATTTCCACTTCCGGGAACTGCCGTGATGCCGCGAAGACAAGGTAAGTTAGAAGAGGGGTGGAGAATGGTAGACGAAGAGGAAGACAATCATGAAGATCTTCGTGGTGTGTGTCTTCGTCTTCGCCTACGTTTTACCGCTGAGGTCTTCTCTTCGGCGTGTCTTCGGAATGAACACGAAAATGCACTGAAGACGAATGCACAAGTCTAGTTTTAATGCCAATTTCTACAAAACATTTATAGATGCAATAGCGCATAGGTTGACTTCTTCCTTTAATTAATTTGTGAATACGGGGATTGTTCCTAATGAAGTACTAAGAGGCAATATAATACCTATTTTGAAAATAGGAAAGAACCCAGAGGATATTTCTAGCTATAGACCCATAACTTTATTAAATTTGGATCTTAAGATCTATACAGGAATTTTGGCTCAAAGATTAAAAAGGGTCCTCCCTAACCAGATCCATAAAGATCAGGCGGGATTTGTAACTGGTATTTCTTCTGTAAACCATGTGAGAGCTTTAGCAGACATATTGGGACAGGCGATGGCAATGAGGGCTCCCCAACTGACTCGGTCATTGGATGCAGAAAAAGCCTTTGGCAGCGTCAATTGGGGATATATGTCAGAAGCTTTAGTGTCATTTGGAATTATTGGGAAAATCCATCAAGTGATTATGGCCTTATATACAACCCGCATGGGAAGAGTGGTCGGACCAGGAATAGAGTCCTGGTTCTCACTGACTAATGGCACTTGACAGGGTTGTCCCCCCATACATTCTTTCTCTAGAACCCCTCACTTCGGTTCGGAGAGATTCGGTTCAGCCGGGAGATCACGGGCTGTGGAGTAGATGGAATCCACAAAATAAAATTGTACGCTGATGATATCCTTTTAACATTGCAGAATCCAGAAACATCATTAAGGGGTTTTATGCCCCTGATCGACCAATACAGCCAATTGTCTAACTATAAACTAAACGTTTCAAAGTCAGTTGCCTTACCTCTATTTCTAAAAAATGTTCCATCAAGGTACAAAGATTTGGTTTTTCATGGGCTAAAGAAAAATAATGTCAGAAATTTTTCCTCTAGTAATGTGACCTATAACATGAACAATTCAATTGCAAAGCAAACTGAAATCTTTGAGGGGGGGGAAACAAAACCTGGTTGCATAAGTGTGCACACCCATAAACTAATACTTCGTTGAAGCACCTTTTGAATTTATTACAGCATCAGTCTTTTTGGGTAGGAGTCTATTAGCATGGCACTTCTTGATAAAGATCAAGATGCTTTGGGTCTGTTCTAAGGAGAAGAATGAATGCAAATGCTGAGCCACCCTGAATAACTTACTACATGTGTTAGTGGGCTCAGGGGAAGCCTATTTATTTATAATAACTGCATATTGAACTATATACACCATATTATATTTCCCTGTTGCTTTTTGCTCTATTTCGACTGAGATATCCCTCTATTGATCTACACTGTGGAGGACCTGAATAGTTGCATTGATATCACATTATGTTTTTTTATATATTTATTTTACACTACACTTATTGTCCTGTTGTGCATGCTCACTGGTGTTTCTTCATTTTTTCACATAAGGTTTTATCACCTATTTCGTGCTTTAGTATATTTAATTATGTGATTTGCTCTCAGCTTCATCATTGTGACTTTGCTTATGGCCCCTATTGTTATGAAAAAAGTATTTTTATAACTTATAAATGTTAGATTGAAAACATTCCACTAATCTTCTCTAAGCCTTTACTAGCTTGCTTTTGTGAAATAATAAGTCCACTAGGGGGCGCTCGTGTAAACCGGTTCAGAATGAAAAAATAAAAAGAGAAATGTGATAGTGTAGTAATTAACATAAATGGTCATAAATGTTGGTCAAGCTCTGTATAAATCAACTCCTAAAGCAGCCACTTTTTGGCGAAACGCGTTGAGAAGATTTTTTAAAGAGCTCTTTTTAGTCGTGTGGACTCTTTTAAATATATTTTTAGAATCCTTTATAGCTGAATAGTGCTTCTGAACGAGGACTATTTATACGCTTATTTTATTTATACACTACTTTGGTGTAATATTATTCACCCACTCACCTGTTATATATCAACACCGGCTTAAGGCCGAGAAAGATCCAGGGAACTCGGAGGAAATATAAGAGGAAGATCATTGAACGGCAACCAGCATCTACAGGCAGTATACATCTACATTAACTGTAAGTGTACATCTATCCTGGCGTGCCCCAACGTATAACGGTACTACACCATCGTGTTTCTGTATGTTTATGCTTCCTCCCACATATATCCCATTCACGGACCCCAAGGTGTTGATTTATACAGAGCTTGACCAACATATACGCATTGTGAGTGCATAAGTAGACCCACCATAAGACCATTTATGTTAATTACTACACTATCATATTTCTCTTTTTATTTTTTCATTCTGAACCGGTTTACACGAGCGCCCCCTAGCGGACTTTTTCTATATTTCTATATATTATATTCTATACCTATATAGCTGCAGCTGGGTATCCGGCAAATAGGAGAAAGGAAAGTAAATTTTTTCCTCCAAACACCTTTTTTACACTGGTTTTCACCTTTTCCAATTCCTGCATTTATCTTTTGTGAAAGAATCCCAAGTGGCACATTGTTATGGTCACTGTTTCTCAAATGTTCCCTTACTTGAAGATTTGAGAAAATGTCTATATTGTTAGTTATCCCCAGATCAAGACAGGTTTTTGTAGTTTTATTCTCCACTAATTTGAACATGAAGCACTTATTTAACAGGTAAACAATTGGTTAATATAACTCCTTGACCATGATGTTAAATGTGTTTAGAAAGTGTCCTAACAGAAAAGAAAACCTCTGTATACATACATTTTAAGTATTCGATTACTTTGTTAGTCCTGTTATTCTTGGTTCTTAAATAAAATTAGCACTGAGGTTCCTATATTTTTATACATTGCAAATATAAAATTTGTTTGCTTGGTATTGTACATAGGAAGGAGCACTTCATGAAGACCTGTCAAGTTATCTAGATGAAGTGTTTGAATCGCCATCTGAAGCTGCAATCCAGGAGACTAATCAATGTGCAAAATCTGAAGATGTAGAAGAAAAACCTGGAAGTGCCTTGGATAAAAGTGAACTTGAAAAAAGTCATTTGATGCTGTAGGTGGTTATTTATAAAATTATAAACATTTGGTTGGCCTGTTTTTCTGCAATGCAATGGATATAACTATTTTACTGGGCCTTATCCATGTTTATTTTATATATATATATATATATATATATATATATATATATATATATAAAACCATCAATAAGTATGAAAAATATCTAGGTTGGGACAAGATTTTCACATGTTCCCCTATAAAAATATAACCAGTATTAGATATTTGTCCTGTTTTTGGAAACACCTCATATCCCTGGTATCTTCATTTAGTTTGGCATGGCCAGAAAAAGAAAAACTGCATTTTAGGGGCATTTTAACACCAACCTGTAGAATTTCAATTTTTTTCATTTTTAATACCCCTTCCTTTTAGTACAGCAACACCCCACAAGTCATGTTTCTCAGACAATGTGGAGTCAAAATGGGAACATTCGCATTTCAGTTTTTAAACTTGGAATATCAACAGATCACTTTACTGGGCCCATGTCTCAATTGAGACACAGTAGAGGCCCCAAATATCATTTTAACTTCATAAAACAATATATTACCTAGGAGCACACCCCTTGAAGTTTTTAAAGACACATAGTTCTAAGTGGCCCAGGGAAACCACACATCTAATGGGAACACAGGAGTTTGAGGTTTTTGTTCTACCTTTTCACATGCCATGTACATTTTGGGATAGATGCTTTAAATTGGGTACCTGAAACAGAATAAAATAATTTCACATTTCTCCTGAACACGTATGGTATGTCAGCGTTACACAGTCATAAAAGAGAATGTAAAGAGCTTTCAACTTTTTTAAGTTGGTATAGAATGTGCACCGAATGCTTTTGGAGGTAAAACTAAACAGCAAAATCCCCCATAAACTATATATTCCCTAAAGGCACAACACATATGGATTTTAAAGGCACCCACTTATATTTTCAAATGGCCCACCAAAAACACGAATCTAATGAAAAAGCAGATTTGGGGATTTTTTCCTTTACTTTTTTTTATGTAAGGCACATTTTGGGATGGATGCTGCACCCTGGGATATCTATAACAAGAAATAAAACACAACAAAATAATCTCCCTCTTCTCCTGAGCACATAGATATCGCATATGTGTGGTAGGTGAGCGTTACAAAGTCACAAGACCCCCCCAAACCAAAACTACACCTAAACAACAAAATAACCCCCTATCAACTATATATTCACTGAAAGCACAAAGCCCTTTCAGTTTAGTGAACCTTTCAGTGAGACTGATCAATAATTAGTGACCTTAAATGTAATTGACAAGTGATCATGGAATAATTATGTATTGTATCCACCAAGGGGCACTCGTGTAAAGAAAACAGAAAAGGGAAAAAAATACAAGAAATAGTGTATCAAAAAAGCAACAATGTGTCTTGTGGTGATAATTGCACTCTGAATAAAAAGAAATAAAAAGGAAAAAACAGGAACCAAATGGTGTGGTATCTTCACATATAGTAAATAATGTACATAAGATTGCACTTACACTAAGATGAGCACACTGAGATACTGTGCTGGCAAGCCTTCAGTCACAAATCGCTTTTGTGATCCTCACAGCTTCTGATTCATCCACATGATGTTGTATTCTGTATGTGTGTACAGCAGATGAAGGCTGGAAGTATAGTCACTTCAAAGTGGATTTTAACCTATCCCATGCTGTTCAGAGAGGGTTTTATATGAAAGTGCAAATCCTCTTATTAAAGTCTTGCTGTGCAGGACTGGAAATCAGGGAAGGAATTTTCACAGGGATTAATCTATTCCAAGAAATATATTCTGGGACATGCCCTTTAAAAAAGTTTCCTTTAAATACTGATTACATTATGTATGGGACAAATACATAGATCAATAAATATACATAATAAATAATTTACAAAATTGATCTAAAATAGATATATGTAAACTATCCAAAGTAGTCCCAATAAAAAGTCCTATAAAAGTGTACAAATCCTCAATGCGTTTCGCATGACTTTTTCATCTCAAGTGGCTTCCTCAGGAGAGTTAAAGGGGACACTTGTTTAAATTGACACTTATTTATCACTTATTTGCATTACCAATACCGGTACTCAAATAACTTCCTTTTCTTAACAATAATTATGTATTAACATTTATTAATCTGTGTGGTTTTTTTAAATTATTATTAACTTAGATGACCCTTTTCTCTTTCTAGGGCAGGGTCATCCAGTGGCTGCCATAATAATAAGATCACTCCTATTGGTCAGGAATGATCTGATCATCATCAATTGACTTTAAATTGCAGCAGATCCTTACCTCACATCCCCATGATTGTGGTGATATGGGAGCATTTTTTTGGCATGACCTACCAGATAAGTCACAAAACTAATTGAGTCCACTTAGGCATGACATATCTGGCACGTCACCAGACAAAAAAGGGTTAAACTTTTGAGGCTTTTAATGAATTAATGTTTTTGTACATATTGAAAACATATTTTTGTCTTTCTAGGCCCTTAGAACGAGGATGGCGAAAATCAAAGGCTGGATATTTCATACAGCCAAAAGTACGCTTGTGCCAAGAAGTAGTCAGTGTTGGTTCTCAGAAACGCGGACAACGTATAACCATCCCAGTGAAGAAAATTTTTGCAAAAGAAAAGAGGCCATATGGCCTTGGCATGGTTGGAAAACTGACGAATAGGACATATCGCAAGAGAATAGACAGCTATGTGAAAAGACAGATAGAAGATATGGATGACCATAGGTGATTAAAACTAGAGCACACTGTTATTCATAGGATGCTACACTTTATTTCCAACTAGCACAAATTAAAATTATAATAATAAATAAATCCACAGAGCTGGGTAAGTAGGGCAGAGATATTTCAACTTGAAATTCAAGCTTGTATGTTCCTCACATTGATTAACCTCATTCAGGTGTATTTTCTGAGGACCCTTACTAACTCTACTTTCACCATTATAATTATTTATGTTATTTCCTTGTTTACATTATTGTCAGCTAACTTGTATGCAAGGGTAGGCAATGAAATCTTATGTACAGATATCTGTAAATGTTACAGTACACAGTAGATGTTTACAATCAACTTCCAGTGGTAACAGATCTTGAGAAAACATTCAATTACCAGGTTTTTTTTTGCTTTCCTTATGTCCTAAGTGGTGGCTGGCACAGCATTCCTACTAGACGTAACATTATTAAAATTGGAAGAGAAGCTGAGAATTCTCACTGGACTTTGAAAATATTGTGAGTGCTAGTATTTAAAAAACCTAAAAAAGTATTTTTTGCAGTTCTCTTCTACAGTTTAGGTGTCTCTGTTGAACAATGACCAAATTCATATTCTGCGACATCCCCTGATTACTGACATTTCCAGGGCCGGATTAACATAGGGGCTGATGAAGCTGTAGCTCCAGGCCCTTATCTAAAATAGGCCCAGTAAGGGCAAAATCAATCAGTCAAATTTCCCGTCCAGCTGGTCCAGGGGCTAGTGGCAAAATCCAGTGGCAACTGCGATTGCGGGGGTCACAACTGGATCAGGCCAGCTAACCCCACGATCACATCCGCAGTGGCCCTTACAGTGTGCAAGCAACATCTTTTGTACCGCCCAGGGGAAGCAGGAACCCAGAGGAGTCACGTTACTTTACGTCACATGACGCTGCTTCGTTGCTTGTTCCCCAGTGTGGTAAAAGGTAAATTGTTCGCACAGAGTTCCAACATCCCAGACATAAGCAGCAACCTCTGTGGAGGTCTGCGAGGGGCAGTTCAGGTAAGGGGTGGAGGAGGGTGTATAAATGAGTATCTGTGAATGAGGGAATTGAGTATATGTAAATGAGTGAATGAGTATATGAATGAATATGTGTGCGATAGCATGGATGTTTAAGTGGTGTGGGGCATGTCACAAAGAGGCTGTTTGAGGCCAGGATGCCACAGGCAGGCTATTTTGGGGAAAGGATGCCACAGAGATGCTTTTGGGGACAAAGGTGACAAGTCCTGTGCTTCCAATCTAGGTGCTAGACAGGTCCTGTGGATGCAATCCAGGTGCCAGGGCTAACATGATACTAAAGGGGGGCTTGCTGGGTGGCATACACAATGTGGGGCTGGCTGGAGGTGTGGGATCATTAGGGTGACCACATTGGCTATGCTTCCCAGGACACATAATTTTTATAAAATGCTGCCGTGCAGTATGGGGGATGCATTGACTAATGGAAGGGAACCAATGTCATGTACCTACCTCTCATTGCCGCCATGGCACGCAGTAGGAGGGGCAGGCATGGTCACGTCGCGGGGTGCCGGTCCTCCTCGTGGTGGCGGTAGTCTTCCTCCTTCCCCAGTTCTTCACTTCCTGCATCCATGTGCTGTACGGATGCTGCCTCCCTTAACCGCTTTGTTGCCGGAACAGGCAGGGGGCAGTGTTTCTCCATTAACCCCTTCATTGCTGGAATGAGCAGGGGTGGAGCTACAGAGGAGGTGCCTGCCTATGAAAGCCCCTGGAACCATGATGGCGGTGCTCAGCTATTCAGAACTGCTTAATAGCATTATGGAGCCGACCTGCTTCATACATCCTGCTCCAGGACGAGCCCACCATCTGGTACAAATGATAGCTACCCCCGAGGGCACCAGATAAATTCGGAGGAGACAGAACCCAGTACCAGATGTTCATTACTGCCTGTCAAGTGATGTTCACTTTACGGCCAAGAACCTACATCACGGATCATATAAGAGTGCATACTGTGATCACTCTCCTTACGATGGAAGCAAAACAATGGGATCAACAGTCCCATTCTGGATTTCTGGGCCTACTTTCAACAAGCCATGGCGGCATTATACGATGATCCCCATAGTGCCTCCACAGCACAAAACCCCTTAAGAAGTCTCCGACAAGATAGAAGACCCATCGAGGAATATGTGATGGAATTCCGCCAGGCAGCTGTGGAGACTGCATGGAACAAAGCTGCTCTCCTTGATCAATTTCGTCTGGGTCTTTCCCAAGGCCTGGAAGGATCAATTAGCTCGTAATGGGTTACCCCCTCCTCTGGAGGCCTTGGTAGATCTGGCAATACAGATAGACAGACGTTTACGGGAGTGCAGACAGGAACGGGCCAGTCCACCAAGACGTCGCCCGTTACCAGTGGTTAATCGACCAGTCGCCCCACCTACACCTGTTACTTCGCAGGGCACTGACGAACCCATGCAAATTGGTCTCTTCAAAAGACCGCTAACTGCCGCTGAACATACTAGGAGACGGACTCTACACCTATGTCTGTATTGCAGTAAAGCCAATAACTTGCTCCGTGACTGCCCTGAACGACCCTCTAGACCTAGAGGTAAGCTGCTATCAACACAACCTAAAGATCTACCCGTAGGTTTCATTCCATACCAGTGGAATGAAAAGGCCACAACAACCACCGATATGATAGACTCTGAGGCCAGCAGAAATTTCATGGATATGACCTTTGCTACCTTACATCAAATAGCACGTTGTTCTAAGAAGATCCCTGTCCATATGCATCTTGTGGATGGCAATCCCTTGACTTACGGCCCCATTATTCACGAGGCCTTGGAGACACGTCTTTGAACCGGGCATCTAGAACACTTAACATTTGACTTGGGACATGGGGCAGAATTTTCAACATGTAAAAATTCCAAGTTGAAAAACTGAATTTAGTATACCACAAATGTGGCCTACTGCCTCCAAAACCCTATAAACCCATGAATAGGCGGTATCACTGTATTCAAAATATGCTGCTAAACATGCTGCAGTGTTTGACGGTGAAATACACCAGGAGCTGTAAATTCATACCTGAAGTAAAATGTGAGTGAAACTTACAAAAGTTTTAAAAAATTTGATAAAGGCTAGTAGTAGAATTAGTGCATGGAAAGAGTTACAGTACTAGCATTTGAAGTACCCTGGGGTGTCTAGTCTTCAAACTTATATGGTTTGGTAAATTCAGCTGACCGACTTCAAAGATGTCACATTACACATAGGGGCAGTATGACCAGCTTTGGGGAAAAAAGGTTTTGAAATAGCAATATGCTACTTGTACTTATTGTCCTAGAACTTGCCATATTTCTAAATTCTGGACAAATATTAGAATATATTTGGCAGTTTATTAGAGTTTGTAGATGAGTAACAAACTTTCAAATAAAAAGAAAAAAAATCAGAAAAAGTAATTTTTTTCCGGCATATTCTATATTTATAGTAAATTATATGATGTGATCAAAATAATGGCATCTAATGAAAGTCCTGCTTGTCCTGAGAAACTAAATTACATATAGTTTAATCTAAACATGAGCACCGCAAAAATAGTAAAACAAACAGCTCTGTCATTATTTAACCCCTTCGTGACAATGGCTGATTTTATTTTTTACTCTTTGTGACAAAGGCTGTTTTAATATTTCTGCGGTGCTCATGTTTAGCTGTAATTTTCTTCGTTCCCATTTACTGAACCCACACAAGTTATATATTGTTTTTTTCAGGACAAGAACTCAGGGCTTTCTTTAGATGTCATTGTTTTGATTGTATCATATTTACCATTAAAAAGTATAAAATATGGTGAAAAACTGAGAAAAAAGGACTTTTCTGACTTTTACATGAAAAATCTTTTACTCATCTATAAAAGCTAATGAAAAACCTGCTACTTAGATTCTACTATTTGTCCTGAGTTTATTGGGCAATACGTACGTCTTGCTATTTCAAAACCATTTCTACGGTGAATTCTAGTGTCCCCTTTTCCTTTTGTTACTTTGATTTGCCCCTTAACCCGTTCCCTTCTATATTCTGACAGCATTAACCTCTCTACTGCAATTAGCAGTCTGCTCATTCACCTATAGTGCTGCTGTGCTCAGGCTGTTTAACATACTCTCCTCCAAAATATAGGCCTATACCCCTGCACAGGCAGTATCTGGAACCTGGGAACTTGCAGGCTCTGTCTACCCTTGCGGGACACGACCAAGAGCCTTGCTGTTGGTGGTGGGTTTTCCCAGCTGATGTCGCAGAAATCACCCCAATTTAAACGGCAAATGAGCGGGAGTGTCAGTACCCCGCGACCTGGAGGATTCGGGTGTCGAACCAGAGAACAGGAGAAGCAGCGCTTCTCATAGAGTCTCTTTGCGAAACAAGTAGGTACCATTTCAGACTGAGTGACCAAACTTACCCCAGCAATCAACAGCGGTTTTGTATCTTCTTAATAGGACTCTCAATACTTTGAATTTGTAGATCTCCATGGTTAATATAAGCATTAATACTACTTTTTTCTTGTTGAAGTAATTGGTAATTTATAATTGTGCACCTAATTATTTTTATTCCACCAGGCCCTTTTTTACATATTGGATTACAGTTGTACATTTGCTGATAACGGTTCTGACAGTATGCATTTATGGAATTGCTCCTGTTGGGTTTTCTCAGCATGAAACTGTAGAATCGGTGAGTAATTTAAATTAACCACAGATCTTTTGCTAACTTTTGCATGGTATCATATTATTTCCTGCACGGCTTTCTAGTGCGCTAAAACAATTTAAAAGTATGCGCACAAATTGTTTTAATGTACACATCTTCTTTTCTAGTTTAATCTGTGTTTGGCCTAAAAGGAACTTAACATATTGGAATAACTGTAGCTTAAATATTCTAAATACAACTCCACAATAAGAGATACTGTCTGCCAATTTAGTGTCAAATACTAATAAACATTAGTAGAGTTCACGCTCTATTGTCTTCCTCACACCTCATTACATGCCATCTCTACCCCATCCCTTCATACCTAATTCCATCACTTACTCCTGCCTTCACTCACATCTTCAAGAAACCCTGCCTTGATCCAAATTCCTCTGCTAACTACCGCCCCATATCACTACTTCTAATAACATCTAAACTCTTAGACAAACTAATCTATGACCCACTTTCTGTCCTCAAACTCCCTTCTCAACTGAAACTGCTCTCACCAAAGTCACAATCAACATTCTATCTCCTAGAAACAATGGCCACTACTCTATCTTAATCTTACTTGACCTCTCTGCTGCTTTCGACACAGTCGACCACCCCCTCCTCCTACAGACTCTCAGCTCTCTTGGTCTCCGTGACACTGGATTAACTCATATCTTTCCTTTTCTGTGTCTTTTTCTGGCGACTCTTGCTCTTCAATGCCTCTCTCTGTTGGAGTACCCCAGCGTTCTGTCCTGGGTCCTCTACTATTCTCCATCTATACTTCCTCACTTGGAAAACTTATCGACAGCTTTGGCTTCAAATACCACCTCTACGCAGACAACAATCTATCTCTCCACCCCCAATCTCTCTGCATCTGTCCTCTCTCAGATCAGCAGTTGCCTATCTGGCATCTCTTCCTGGATGGCCTTTCACCACCTCAAGATAAATATGTCTACGACAGAACTCCTTCTAATCCCTCCCTATAACTCTATTCCCTCTTTCTGACCTTTCTATCACTGTCGACGGTATCGCCCCATCACCACAAGTCCGCTGCCTCACAGTGACCCTAGACTCTAACCTATCTTTTATCCCTCACATCAGATCACTCTCTAAATCCTGCCACAACCAACTACGCAACATTTCCCAAATCCTGCCAACACCACAAAACAACTAATCCACTCCCTCGTAATCTCCCGTCTAGACTACTGCAACAACCTACTTACCGGCCTCCCATCTGCTCTGCATCTGCCGCACCTCTCTGCGAGTCCCTCCACTGGCTCCCCATCCATAGCAGAATTAAATTCAAAATACTAACTCTCACACAGCTCTCACTAACGCCACTCCCCTCTACCTATCCTCCCTCATCAGCAAATATACTCCAGCCCGCCCTCTAAGATCCAACAATGACCTGCTCCTTGCATCTTCACTTATCACCTCCTCCCACGCACGCCCGCCTACAAGACTTCTGTCGCGCAGCACCAACCCTCTGGAACTATCTTCCCCGTGCTGTTTGACTCTAACCAACTCTAGCCTCCCTCAAACACTCCCTAAAAACCTTTCTCTTGAGGGAAGCCACTGACATAAAACATCAAAACTTCCCTCTCACCCACTTACAACCCTTATCCTGTCCTACATTAACATCATTCACTACCACGCAGTCCTCACCTCCTGTTTCTCACCCTTATCCACCTAGATTGTAAGTTCCTGCGGGAACAGGACCCTTCATTCCTCTTGTATCTGTATGTCAATTGTTGTATTGTACTTGTCGTTATCTGTAAAAATGTAATAATAAGTATAATAATAATTGCAAAATTTTTACATATTAGTGCTAACGATTGTCCTAAACAAACTGAATGAATAATTTGCGCCAACATAATTATCAAACATATGGTTAAAAATTTGCAAAAAAGCTCTAGTGTTTGGGGTGCAAAAAACCCATAGTAAATGACATTTTTTATCTTTAGGTACTAAGAAATAGAGGTGTTTATGAAAATGTCAAATATATACAGCAAGAAAATTTCTGGATTGGACCAGGTTCTGTGAGTAAAATTGTATTCTATCATTCATGTTTTATATTGTTTAGGTTTTTTCCAGTATATGTTCTCCATTTCAAGTTCGCAATTTTTTTCAAGATCTCAATCTTTTTTTTTATACTTTATTTGTTTCCTTTTTTTATGGTAATAGTCAAGACCACAAAAACATATCAACATGTAAAACATGAAATGTTAAAATACATACTCAGACACAGAATGTATCTTTTAGGGCTGCAACGACTAATCGATAAAATCAATAATAATCGATAATGAAAATCGTTGCCAACGAATTTCATTATCGATTAGTTTAATCAATTTTTTTTTAAAAACTTCTTTATTACAAGGAGAAGACAAAGCATATAACAGAACAAAACAATGGTACACAGAGACAAGGTGTCAGATTAGCTGCATACAGGTACAAGTAATGCACAATTCCAAAACACATACAGTGCATGTTAGAGAAAGAAAAAAAAAAGAAAAACCCTTCCTCAATCACAGAACACCTAGCCACAACACAAATACGTCGTGATCCGTAACTAGATCAAAACCCCGGTATGGGGCGAATACCTTTGAGGACCTGAAGACAGTACCACTCCGTGGTATTGAACGTTTGAAACAGGGACAGCCTGGTGGCGTTATCTAAAGTTGCGATATATGGGGACCAGCGACTGAAAAGGTATTTAACTTTGCTTTCCTTATGGAGGACAGCCTCAAGCCAGTCCATATGGAACAAAAATTGCAGTCGCGACAGAACCATAGGAAGCAACGGAGGTTGAGGAGCAATCCATTGAGACAGGATTGCCCGTTTTGCCACTGCGGAAAGTATAAGCAAGAGAAATTTAGCCCTCGCTACAGGTGGGGGAGCGTGGTCAGGGAATACACCAAAAATAGCCCATTCAGCAGAGACGGTAAAGCGAATGCCCAGAGTGTCGTTGATATACGTTTGTAAGGCATCCCAAAATAGGGCAATAGAACTGCAAGACCACAAGCCATGCATGAGATCGGCCTCAGGCAAGTGACATTTTAGACAGCGGGAGTGATCCGCTAGGCCCGTTAAAAAACGGAGTTTAGGGGTGACATACGCTCTATGCACAATCTTGAGGAACATTTCGCTATAATCCCTAGAAACCAGGACCCTAGAATTGAACATATAAGCCCGGAGAATCTGGCTCGGAGGTAGGTTCGGAAAGTCAGCCCTCCAGGAGGGAAGACCTGCGCCGTGAGACTCCCAATCGAGGACAGGCCGGAGCAAACTATAGATAGTAGACGTCTTGAGCAGTATGGCAGGGGACACTACCGTTACCTGGTCCAAGGGACAGTTAGAATTAGCCCCAGAGAGATGAGGGAGCAGGGAATTAATATAATGGCGAAGTTGAAAGTAGTGAATAGGGTGAACACGAACAGTAGGGAATTTAGATTGGAGCTGCAAAAAGGACAACAGTTTACCCCCACGTGGATCCACAAAATCGCCAACGGTGCGACCCCCCACCCGGGCCAGGCGTCGAAAGACAACATCAGTTTAATCGATTTTTATTGATTATAAAATGAGGTTTTTTTCAGAGCAAATGCACTGAAAAATACCCCTCATTATATAATCTGTTTCAGTGACTCACAGCAGCAGTTCCTACTTACCAGTCCCTCCCTGTAATCACTGTGACAACTGGCCCTGCCCCTTCCTTCTCCCAGAACCACATGACTGTGACACTCATCTAACTGTAAGTATAAAATTAATATTTGGGTTGCTGAAAGTTAGGGGAAGTAGGGGTTAATTTAGGGGCAGTTATGGTTAATGGGGTGTTTA
>VKOC01031608.1:0-14449 GCA_009364415.1 Spea multiplicata
TCGGATGCACAGTGAATGGAGATTGTATATAAGTTCTCTGTGTTTGTAATAAAGGGAGTTCTGTTTTAACCTCAAAGCATGAAGTTCTGTCTCAGGATTGAGGGAAGTGCTGGTCGGTGACTGCTTTCTTCGGACGGCCGCAGGGCGATGTTCTGACCAGCAGAGGGAAGGAGCTGACGGGCGGATGGGTCCAGTCTGGGGCACAGGACGATCCGTCACACGTGGTAGTATTTTATTTTGTATTTTTTTCACACAGATTGTACTTCAGGTATAAATTTATAGCTCCTGGTATGCATCACTATCAAACAAGACCCCAATATGTGTTCAGCAACATCTCCCGAGTGCAGCGATACCCCCCATGCATGAGTTTGTCTGGTGTTTGGGGTTAAAAGCCCACATTTGGGAAGTGCGCCCCCCCCCCATTTTGGTCAGTCTGTGCCTATGCCCTATCTTTGAGCCCGGCCACTCCAATTTACCCCATCAAACCACTCATTTTTTTAAATTAGACACCCCCTGGGTATTTGAAATGCTTTTACTTTAACTCTTGGGATACAGCGCTAATTTTAGCACTTGCTAATAATAATAAACTTTATTTACTGTATTTGCTCGATTATAAAACAAGGTTTTTTTCGGAGCAAATGCTTTGATAAATACCCCTCGTCTTATAATCAGGGTCGTCTTCTAATCAGACCTCAAATGAGGTCTAACTATGAGACTAAGATCCTGATCCCCCGCAGCGCTGCAGGAGACCTGGATCCTCCTGTCTGGTAACCTCAGCTGCTGCCGACACTTACACCGGGCATCTATCACCGAGCGCCGGCGAAAGTGCCAGCAGCAGCGGGGGTTGTCTCCGCGCATACCTTCCTCGGCTGGCAGAGAGGAGAGTTCCCTGCAGCGCTGCGGGGAGTTCTCCTCTCTGCCAGCCAGCGAATGTCCGCTCAATGAACGCAGACAACCTCCGCCGTTGCTTTTATGATGAAGCACCGGCATCACATGACCTTCCGGTGCTCATAGAAGTTCTGGTGGAACACCCGCTGCCCCACCAGAAACACTGGCAAGTTTTAACCCGCTGTATGCCAGTCTGCCCCCAGAAATGCTGTTTAATCCCCTATATGCCACTCTGCCTCCAGAAATGCCTTATGCCCCCCATATGCCACCCTGTCCCATGATATGCCAGAGTAGGGGTATAAGGCATTTCTGCACAACTGGGGGGAAGCAGTTTGGCAAATAAAAGGAAATAAAAACAAAAAATATATATTTTATTAGCTAATCATAGCTTTTATTAAATGTGAAAAATACTTTACATGAATTCATATTTACTGTAAAACTTTTTTCCTATAGGGTCGTCTTATAATCAGGTGCCCCTCGCCCCAAAAGCTAAAGTGCCCCCGCCACGCTCCTCACCCCCAAAATGAAAGCGCTCCCGTCACGCCCCTCACCCCAAATGTGAAAGCACCCCGGCCACGCCCCTCACTTCATCCCAAAAGCTAAAGTGCCCCCTGCACTGATCCTGCTGAAATTACTTTTAACCCCAACCGATCCCCATTGGTGTGAATTCACAAATATGTCTGCCAGGAGCATGCGCCCCACGTCCTGCAACCATGCCCCGCATCCCACGAGCATGCGCCCCCATGTCCTGCAACCCCCACATCCTGCGAGCATGCGCAACCCGCCTGCATCCCGCGAGCATGCGCCCCATGTCCTGCAACCCCCTCCCCCACCCACCCACATCCTGCGAGCATGCGCCCCCCCAGTTCAGTATTACTCTGTCCATACACACTGGTGGGCGACACCGCGGAGACGGCCCCAGATCATGACTCAAATATATGTGTATCAGTTATTACTATCCCCCACCCTGAGTGTGTATCAGTTATTACTATCCCCCACCCTGAGTGTGTATCAGTTATTACTATCCCCCCCCTGAGTGTGTGTGTGTGTGTCAGTTATTACTACCCCCAGCCCTGTGTGAGTATGTATCAGTTATTACTACCCCCACCCTGTGTCAGTTATTACTACCCCCAGCCCTGTGTGTGTATCAGTTATTACTACCCCCGACCCCGTGTGCGTAAAATATATAAGCGTCCCCTCAGCCCTGTGTGTGTCAGTTATTACTACGTCCGACCCCGTGTGAGATATAAGCGTCCCCTCAGCCCTGTGTGTGTGACAGTTATTAGTGCCCGGGTATTAGTGTCCCCGGAACCAATATGTAGCTTACGTGGTGCAGGTCGGTCAGTATTTCCGGATGCACTGCTCTCCGCGGCCTCGGGCTGGATGTTGTTTCCGGAGGGAGAATTTGCAGGGAGCTGGTATTGGAGGATGTCGGAGTGACACCTGCGGGGGTATCTCTGTGTGCACTCGCCCCTGGGTGGGGTTTCTCTGTGAGCTCTGATCTCTGAGTTTGGTTAATGCCCCAGGGGTTAGATGCTGGTTTTGCCCCCTGATCTCTGAGTTTGGTTAATGCCCCAGGGGTTAGATGCTGGTTCTGCCCCCTGATCTCTGAGTTTGGTTAATACCCCAGGGGTTAGATGCTGGTTCTGCCCCCTGATCTCTGAGTTTGGTTAATACCCCAGGGGTTAGATGCTGGTTTTGCCCCCTGATCTCTGAGTTTGGTTAGTAGCCCTTTTGAGGTAGCACCCGGGCACTTTCTGCCCCTGTGTTTGACTAGTTGCCCCAGACCATGCATTTCTCCATTCCTGAGACAGAGTCGTGTAGCCCGGAGAACGGAGCCCCCTATGTGGTGAGTAACGGCTTCCTGCCCCCCATTACCCCTTTTCTGTTTCTTTGGTGTTTGTGGAGAGAAGAGGGAGCGACATATCCCACCGCTGGCACCAGCTCCCCGGCGTGTGGCTATGAGCCCCTCTGCTCCGGCCGCTGTACCGGTTAAGTGAGCTACAGGGTTTTTCCTTCAGCGTGGGGTAAAAAGGTTTGGGCACTGGGCTTCTCGTCATGGCGACTATTCCATGACTATTCTCTGATGGGACCATTCCATTTGTTGCTACGGTGATACTACCCCTTTTTGAGATTTGTGCTACAATCAGTTTTTCTACACGACCCCCCAGCACAGCTGCAGGGCGCTTCCAACCCCCCCCCCCCTGAGTTTACTGTGTGGATCGGACGTCGACTTCCTGTGTGAGGAAGGAAGCGATTTAATGCTGCGTGCGCTGAACTGCCGGTGCCGCTGACTATAGCTGTATAAAGGTGCCGAGTATCTATACTCACCCCGTTCCCTCAAGATTATAAGCCTGCGTGCCGAGCCTCTCCACCTAATCTATCGGTTTGTCTGTCCAGTCTCGTCTTGTCAGACCCCCTGAATATATGGATTGTATTAAGCGCTGTATAAATAACAGATAATAATTATATACGGTATGGCTGTAATGTGACGAGTATCGTCTGTACGTTACTCCGCGGCTGTAATGTGATGAGTATCGTCTGTATGTTACTCCGCGGCTGTAATGTGAGAGTATCGTCTGTAGCGTTACTCCGGGCTGTAATCTGACCGAGTATCGTCTGTAGTTACTACGCGGCTGTAATGTGTACGAGTAATGTGCTGACACGTTGAACTCCGCGCTGTAATGTTATGAGTATCGTGTCTGTAGCGTTACTCCACGGCTGTGATGTTGACGAGTATCCGTCTGTACGTTACTACTCGCGCCGGGACTGTCGATGTCACGAGTATGGCGTACGGTTACTCGCGGTCTCGTATATGTGACGAGTATTTTCTGTAACGTTACTCGCGGTGTAAGTGACGAGTATTTCTGTACGTTACTTCCGCGGCTGTAATGTGACGAGTATCGTCTGTACGTTACTCCGTGGCTGTAATGTGAGGAGTATCGTCTGTACGTTACTCCGCGGCTGTAATGTGACGGGTATCGTCTGTACGTTACTCCGCGGCTGTAAAGTGACGAGTATCTTCTGTACGTTACTCCGCGGCTGTAATGTGACGAGTATCGTCTGTACGTTACTCCGTGGCTGTAATGGCCGAGTATTCGTCTCTGTGACGTTACTCTTCCGCGGCTGGCCTGTAATGTTGACGAAGTTATCGCTGTACGTTACTTCCGCGGCTGTAAATGTGATGAGTATTCGCTGTAACGTTATCCCAAGTCGACTGTAATGTGACGAGACGTCTGTCAGTGTACTTTCCGCGTCTGTAATGTGACGAGTATCGTCGTACGTTTATCTCGCGGTCTGTAATGGAGCGACGTATCGTCTGTACGATACTGCGCGGCTGTGGATGTGACGGAGTATCGTCTGTACGTTACTCCCAGGCTGTGATGTGACGAGTATCGTCTGTACGTTTACTTTCGCGGCTGTGCATGTGGACGAGTATCGGTGTAACGTTATCGCGGCTGTAATGTGACGAGTACTTTGTACGTTATTTACTCCGCGGCTGGTATCATGTGACGAGTATCCGTCTGTAGTTACTGCGCGCTGTATCTGACTGAGTATCGTCTGTACGCTTACTTCCGCGGCTTAATGTGACGAGTTATCGTCTCGTTGACGTTAAATTGCGGCTGTAAAGTTGACGAGTAATCTTCTTGTACGTTACGCGCTGTAATGTGAGGAGTATCGTCTTAGCGTTACTACTGCCGCGGCTGTAATGTGAGCAGTATCGTCTGTAACTTACTGCCGCGGCTTTAATGTGAGAGTATGGGAGTTGTAACGATTACTCGCGGCTGTAATCGTGAACGAGTAATTGGCTTGTACGTTATCCGCGCTGTAATGGTGACAGTATCGGCTGTACGTTTACTCTCCGCGTGCTGTAATTGTGATGAGGTATCGCTGTAAACGTTACTCGCCCGCCTGGCTTGTGAGTGACGAGTATCGTCTGATACGTTACTCGCTGCGGCGTAATGTGACGGTATCGTGCTGTACCGCTTATCCGCGGCTTAATGTGATGAGATCGGCTGTACGTTACTTAAACCGCGCCTGTAATGTGACGAGTATCGCTGCTGTACGTTACTCCGCGGCTGTGGATGTGACGAGTACGGCTGTACGTTACTCCGCGGCTGTAATGTGACGAGTATCGTCTGTACGTTACTCCGCGGCTGTAAGTGACGAGTATCGCTGTACGTTACTCCGCGGCTGTAATGTGACGAGTATCGTCTGTACGTTACTCCGCGGCTGTGATGTGACGAGTATCGGCTGTACGTTACTCCGCGGGTGTGATGTGAGGAGTATGGTCTGTACGTTGCTCTACGGCCGGCTGTAATGCCGCCGGTCTCCCATTGGTTATATAAAATGTGGGCGGGTCATACGGCCCCAGCACCGCGGGATGTTCGCGTTTAAACTCTTTTCTCGTCCTCTGTTCCAGGCCTACAACATCCACGTGAACGGCGTCCTGCACTGCCGCGTGCGCTACAGCCAGCTGCTGGGACTCCACGAACAGGTGCGGGGAACGGGGGCGGCCCAGCATCCCGCCAAAACGGGGATCCCCCTCCCCACCGGGAGACCCCAGAAAGGGGGATTCCCCCTACGAGAGAGACCCCAGAAAGGGGGATTCCCCCTACGAGAGAGACCCCAGAAAGGGGGATCCCCCTACGAGAGAGACCCCAGAAAGGGGGATCCTCCTACGAGAAAAACCCTAGAAAGTGTGAATCCTGTCCCCAGAGATCACAGGCAGGTAGATCCCCCCCCCCAGCATAGTTGGGAAAAAGAAATGCTAATTCCTCCTTTTTCAGCTTCGCAAAGAGTATGGGAGCAGCGTGGTCCCAGCCTTCCCTCCCAAGAAACTCTTCACCCTCACCCCAGCAGAGGTGGAGCTGAGGAGAGAGCAGCTGGAGAAATACATGCAAGCAGGTGTGCAACCAGAGCTACACAACACGGAGCCGGCCACTCCCACTGCAGGGTGACACAGACTGGAGGGAGATATGGGTCACTGAGCTGGCCACTCCCACTGCAGGGTGACACAGACAGGAAGTAGATAAGGGACATGGAGCCGACCACTCCCACTGCAGGGTGACACGGACCGGAGGGAGATATGGGACACGGAGCCGGCCACTCCCACTGCAGGGTGACAGGAGGGAGCTCTTTTAGCTACAGACCTTCCCCGTGGCCCCTGCCTCGTTCTCCTGACTGTCTCTTCTCCTCGCAGTGCGTCAGGACCCGGCCCTAGGATCCAGCGAAACGTTCAACAGCTTCCTGCGTCATGCGCAGCAGGTCAGAGACGCTTCCGTGACATAATCTGTGTGCCCCTTGACTGCGCGCGCGGTGCGTGTGTGTTGGGTTACGCCCGTGTGCGGTGCGCATGTGTTGGGTTATGCCCGTGTGCGGTGCATGTGTGTTGGGTTATGCCCGTGTGCGGTGCGTGTGTGTTGGGTTACACCCGTGTGCGCTGCGCATGTGTTGGGTTACGCCCGGCTGCGCGTAGCCTTTCCAATACTGCTACTTTGGGGCCACGGGACTTTGTAAAATGTATTTCTGCCCCCAGGAGACCCAGCAGATCCCCACCGAGGAGGTCCAGCTGGAGGTCTTCCTTTCCAACGGGCAGAAGGTTAAAGTGAATATCCTGACGTCTGATCAGACAGAGGATGTGCTGGAGGTAAGAGGGGGCCCCGGGCCCCAGCGCTGCGTACTGGGCACCCTATTAGGAGTTTGAGTGTGGCACTAAGAGGTCAGTGCCACGTTCCATGCACAGCGGACGGGCTCAGGGTGGCACGGATGGGCTCAGGGTTGCGTGCCACAGACTGGCGCTATGAGTCAGATCCCTTGGTCTCTTAGAGTTAAACGCAGATCTAGAGGTCCTTCCTGATCACGGAGTCACCTTTTTCGGTTTCCCGCAGGCCGTCACGAGCAAGCTGGACCTTCCAGAGGATCTGCTGGGATATTTCAGCCTCTATCTCGTGAAGGACAGAAGTGACGGCTCCTTTTCCTGTGAGTAATGGGCTCATTAAAACTACACTCAGATCTCCCTCACCCACTGCTTCCTCCCTCAGTGTCGCCGCACCCCTTCCTTTCTCCCTCCTCGGTGTCGCCGCACCCCTTTCTTTCTCCCCCCTCGGTGTCACCGCACCCCTTTCTTTCTCCCCCCTTGGTGTTGCCGCACCCCTTTCTTTTCTCCCCCTCTGTCTCCGCCCCATTTACTTTCTCGCCCTCGTGGTCGCCGCCCGCCTTCCTTTCTCACACTGCTTGGTGCCGCTGCACCCCTTCCTTTTCTCCCCCTCGGTGTCGCCGCTTCTCCCTTTCCTTTCTCCCCCCTCGGTGTCGCCGCTTCCTTCCTTTCTCCCCCTCGGTGTCGCCGCTTCCACTTCCTTTCTCCCCCCTCGGTGTCGCCGCTCCCTTCCTTTCTCCACTGTTGGTGCTTGCTGCACCCCTTCCTTTCCTCCCCCGTCGGTGTCGGCCGCTTCCTCCTTTTCCCCCTGTGTCGCCGCGTCCCTTCCTTTCTCTCCCCCTCGTGTCACCGCTCCCCTTCCTTTTTCCCCCCTCGGTGTTGCCGCTCCCCTTCCTTTCTCCGCTCCTCGGTGTCGCCGCTCCCTTCCTTTCTCCCCCCTCGTGTCGCCGCTTCCCCTTCCTTTTTCTTCCCCCCTCGTGTCGCCGCCCCCTTACCTTTTTCCCCCTCGCTGTCGCCGTCTCCCATTCCTTTTTTCCCCCCTCGCGTCGCCGCTCCTTGCCCTTTCTCCCCCCCTCGCTGTCGCCGCTCCCCTTCCTTTCTCCCCCTTTGTCTGTTGTGACCCCACTTCCCGGTGGAATCTTCCTTGTCTGTTTCGTGGTAGTTGTGAGAAAGCTGCAGGAGTTTGAGTTGCCCTACGTGTCGGTTACCAGCCTGCGGAATCGCGATTACAAGATCATCCTTCGCAAGAGGTGAGAGCCATGAATGGGCGCGGGGGGGGGGCGGTGTAATTAATAATGAATGTAATAACATGTAGAACTCACACGCTGTTTGCAGTTACTGGGACTCTTCGTATGATGACGATGTGATGGAGAGTAGAGTTGGCCTGAACCTGTTGTACGCACAGGTGGGTCCCTGGGATTGGCACTGCCTATGGCCTGAAACACCCCCCCGCTGGCTCTGTGTGTGTGTATAACCACCCCCCGCTGGCTCTGCACGTGCTTAACCCCCCCAGCTTGCTCTGCGTGTGAATCACCCCCCCCTGCTGGCTCTACGTGTGTCTGGATTATTTATGGCTGGGTTCTCTCCTGGGTTCTCCACCATGTTAATATGGGCTTCCTTTGTCCTTCAGACCGTCTGTGACATAGATCGTGGGTGGGTGCAGGTCACCAAGGACCAGCTCCGGCAGCTGAAGTCCCTGCAGGAGAAGGTGTCCAAGAAGGAGGTATTCCTGGGCAACACGCTGATTTTATTTAATATTGTTCCATTAAACCCCCTTTATCCGCAAAACTGGGGGCCCCATTGCTGTCAGTCATGGGATATTTTGGGTGACTTTCCCGGCTCAAACACCACACTGAGCTGATGCTTTATGGCAATGGTAATGAAGTCCGCTTCTCCATAGCCAGACTTTCATCAGAATGGAATCCACCGCAATGTTTTTAAAGACCTTTACTAACAGGAAATGGCGGGAGTTCTCTTCCCACCAGGGTTGGCCCCTCTCGTTGTGGTTGTGTGGATTCCATGCTGAATAACAGACCTCTTTGGTCTCTCTCTCCAAGTTCATTCAGCTGGCGCAGACCCTGAAGTATTACGGTTACCTGAAGTTTGAGGCGTGCGTCACAGACTTCCCCGAGAAAGGCTGCCAGGTGATCGTCAGCGCCGGAAACAACGAGCTCAACTTCCAGGTCAAGCTGCCCAACGATCAAATGAAAGAGGGCAGCTTTAAGGTGACGCGCATGAGATGCTGGCGCGTTACCTCATCGGTGAGTGGCGGGGCCGGCACCTCCTGACTCATGGTGGGTTTCAGCAGGGGCAGGTAGAGGGAAATTTCCGGCACCTTCAGCGTGTCGTTTTGGTTGTAAGCAGGTCCCGTTCACTAACGGCACGGGGAGCCCCAACAAGACCGAAGCGAGGCTGGAGCTGGCCTTCGAGTATTTGATGAGTAAGGACCGTCTGCAGTGGATAACCATCTCCAGCCCGCAGGTGAGACTTCTTCAGATCGTGACCTCCGAGGTCGCACCACCTTCTAGGTTTTGGCTGGTTTTCTTTTATTGTTATTAGATTAGATTTAAAGAAGTAGAACAGCCTCCCAGCAGAAGTGGTAGAGGGTAATACAGTGAAGATATTAAACATGCATGGGATAGACATGCGGCTCCTGGATTTAAGGTCTTTTACGGACTAGACGGTCCGTTGTGGGCCGGTCTGCCGGTGGGTTCCGGGTTTATATTCATTTTTATGTAAAAAGCTGCGATTTTGTGCATTTAGATATTTCCAGCAGATAAGGGCCGGTCTGTCCTGCCTTGCTGCACTTCTTCTGGATATAACCCTGAGCCGGGAATCCTCGGTCTTTGTCAATATATTTTTCTTCCCACTTGAGTTTTATTAATGTTGCGCTCCATCTTATTTGTTTTTTTTTACCCAAGGTGGATTTTACCCCCCTTAGGCCCTCAGGGGGCTTTGTTCCCCTCTGGCTGTGGTGGGAAGGCTTGTGTTGCCTCCTCTTGGCATCGATTTTCTGCCATCTCCTTCCCCTCAACATCCAGTAATTAATGTGGCCACCAGCTGGTTCGGTGTCTTTTCTGGTAGGGGGCAGCAGGAGAACATGGTGGGGGTAGCACCGGCATCCTGCCTCGCCCCAGGTAGAGCCTCCGTTTGACATCATGTCCTAGCTTCCTCCATGCCCTGACCTTGCTGCGCAGGCTCTCTGCATCTTGCAGGGTCACCCATGGTCTTCTCGTTGTGTCTCTCTCAGGCCATAATGATGAGTATCTGTCTGCAGTCCATGGTGGATGAGCTGATGGTCAAGAAATCTGGAGGGAGCATAAAAAAGGTAAACGGGAAACCTCTGTGCACCAAGTACAGGGACCTGCCTGCCCGCGCCGCCTGCCTCCCTGCCTGCCTCCCTGCCTGCCCGCGCCGCCTGATCCCCTCCTTGCCCGCGCCGCCTGATCCCCTCCCTGCCCGCGCCGTCTGCCTCCCTCCCTGCCATGTTAACATCCTGTGTCGCATCACCACATGCCCCCCTCCCTGTCCGTGCCGGTGTTGTTGTTGCTGTATTCTCACTCTGTATAACTTATTCTATCCTCCAGATGCTGCGGAAGAAGCAGAGCTGTCTAATGCGGCGTTCAGACAGTCAGCAGGCAGTGAAGTCTCCACCTTTACTGGTAAACTTCAGAGAGATACTCTAAACTGATCTCTGTCCTCTCTCCCCCTCTCTCTCCACGCTCTGTCCTCTCTCTCTCTCTCTCCTCTCTCTCTCTTCTCTCCTCTCTCTCCGCGCTCTGTCCTCTCTCTCTCTCTCTCCAGCGCTCTGTCCTCTCTCTCTCTCTCTCTCTCTCTCTCTCCGCGCTCTGTCCTCTCTCCTCTCTCTCTCTCCTCTTCTCTCTCTCTTCTCTCTCTTCTCTTCTCTGCTCCCCGCGCCTCTGTCCTCCTCTCTCTCTCTCTCTCTCTCTCCGTTGCTCTGTCCTCTCTCTCTCTTCTCTCTCTCTCCGCGCTCTGTCCTCTCTCTCTCTCTCTCTCTCCGCGCTCTGTCCTCTCTCCGCGCCTTCTGTCCTCTCTCCGCGCTCTGTCCTCTCTCCGCGCTCTCTGTCCTCTCTCCGCGTTCTGTCCTTCTCTCCGCGCTTCTGTCCTCTCTCCGCGCTCTGTCCTCTCTCCGCGCTCTGTCCTCTCTCCGCGCTTCTGATCCTCTCTCTCTCTCTCTCTCTCTCTCTCTCTCTCTCTCTCTCTCTCTCTCTTCTCTCTCTCTCTCTCTGCGCTCTGTTCTCTCTCTCTCTCTCTCTCTCTCTCTCTCTGCGCACCTGTTCTCTCTCTACTCTCTCTTCTTCTCTCTATCCGCGCTTTCTGTCCTCTCTCTCTCTCTCTCCTCTCTCTTCTCCGCCGCTCTGTCCCTCTCTCTCTTCTCTCTCTCATTCTTCTCCGCGCTCTGTCCTCCTCTCTCTCTCTCTTTCTCTCTCTCTCTCTCTCCGCCGCTCATGTCCTCTCCTCTCTAACTCTCCGCGCTCTGGTCCTCTCTCTCTCTCTCCGCGCTCTTCCTCTCTCTCTCTCTCCTGCGCTCTGTCCTACTCTCTCTCTCCGCGCTCCTGTCCTCTCCTCTCTTCTCCGCGCTCTGTCCTCTCTTCTCTCTCGCGCTCTTGTCCTCATCTCCGCGCTCTTTCCTTCTCCTCTCTTCCCGCTCTTGTCCTCTCTCTCTCCTCTCTCTCTCTCTCTCTCTCTCTCTCTCTCTCTCCGCCTCTTGTTCCTCTCCTCTCTCCTGCCGCTCTGGTCCTCTCTCTCTCTCCTGCGCTCTGTCCTCTCCTTCTCCTCTCTCTCTCTCTGCGCTCTGTCCTCTCTCTTCTCTCTCCGCCGCTCTTGTCCTCTCTTCTCTCTCTCCGCGCTCTGTCCCCCTCTCTCCGCGCTCTGTCTCCTCTCTCCTCCGCGCTCTGTCCTCTCTCTCTTCTCCGCGCTTCTTCCTCTCTCTCTCTCTCTCCGCCGGCTTCTGTCCTCTCTCATCTGCTTCTCTTCCGGCTCTGCTCCTCTCTCTCTCTCCGCCTCTGTCTCTCTCCGCACGCTCTGTCCTCTCTCCGCGCTTGTCCTTCTCGCGCGCTCTGTCCTCTCACCGCGCTCTGTTCCTCTCTCTCACCGCGCTCTGTTCCTTCTCTATCTCACCGCGCTCTGTCCTTCTCTCTCACCTCGCTCTGTCCTACTCTCTCACGCGCTCTGTACCTCTCTCTCACCGCGCTCTGATCCGCTCTCTCACCGCGCTTTCTGTCCTCTCTCTCTTCTCTTCTCTCTCACGCGCTTCTGTCCCTCTCATTCTCTCCTCCACCCGCGCTCTGTCCTCTCTTCTACTCTCTCTCTCATCTCACCGGCCGCTCTGTCCTCTCTCTCTCTCTACTCACCGCCTCTGTCCTCTCTCTCTCTCTCTCACCGCCGCTCTGTCCTCTCTCTCTCTCTCTCTCACGCCGTCTGTCCCTCTCTCTCTCTCTCTCACCGCGCTCTGTCCTCTCTCTCTCTCTCTCTCACCGCGCTCTGTCCTCTCTCTCTTCCAATCTTCTTTGCACACTTTATTTTCAAGTGTCTGCGCGTCTCTGCAATTGCCTTTTGCTCGCTCCCTCCACGCTCGTCTCTTCTATAGTTTCTTCTGTGTCCACGTCGTGTGCCTTTTTCCTGATCTGACCGTTTCTCTCTCTCTCTCGGTTCCGTCTCCTCAGGATTCCCCTGATTCCACCAGGGAGCCCATTGTCAAGCTGTCGGTGAGTAGTCGCTGTGGCCGAGGTCTTTGGGCTCTGTAGAGTGAGCGTGCTCATCGAGCGGTGAGTCTGACTGCCCTGCTTTCCCTGCAGAGTAAGCTCAGCTCCGTCAGCCTCCGGGGCATCAGCAACTCCAGCTCCGCCAACGATATGAGTGCCGAAGACTTCCACGGCAACTACGCTTTTGAGGGGATCGGCGACGACGACTTGTGAAAAGCCGTGCAGCGGACGGACCGGTCTCAACCGCCGTGGCGACTGCCGAGAGGATCCGCGTTAAACACCAGCATCGAGGGAACGCGAGGCGCTCGCTCACTCATTTCTATGCTTAATCTAGCGCTCAGTGATTGAAATGCTTAAACTAGCGATCGGCTTGCACCGTAATCCCGGAGATTTGCACGGCACCGGCTCATCGGAAGCCCTCTGTGCCAATATAACCCGTTAGAGACCAATGACGTATTTACAGATCTTCAATCAGCGCCTTTCACTTTTCTTCCAAAACGTCAGGGCGTTCATGAACTTAAAGCCTCTCGCGGCTCTCTGCACCTTCGCCGTCCTGACGTCGGTAGCCGCGTGTCGGCTCACGTCTTCTGACCAAATCCTGACCAATGGGTGACCACGACACGCCGTACGCGGCCTGAAATTACCGTTAAGGGCCTGAAACCTGAACCCGAGCAGCATTGCACCGTGGGATTTGCCTGTACATAGTATACATACGTATATATATATAGTGTATACATATATATTACATACAGTTATCAATGTAAGTGAAACACTTTTCTATGATCCACGCGCTTCTTACACAGAATGTGATTGGCCGTTGCTATGTTTACAGATTGATATCTTCCAATAATCCAGCTGATTACCATTAAAGAGGATTGTACCCGACCTGTCTCGGCGGTCGTCGATCCGTGTGCCACGCGTGTCTAGTGACGTTCGGGGATGCGGGATGTGTTAGATCCTGCGCTAGGGCGGAACGCTCAGCCCCTGGTCCTCGAGACGATCCCCGTGTTGGGAGTGTATCCTCCTGTTTTGTTTTTTGTACACGCTGTATTAGCAGCGGCTCGCACTGTTTATAGGCCTCATATTATACATTTGTATTATTTGAGCCTGAGACTTGCTTAGCGCACCGACATTTTCTCTTTTCCCTGTTTGCACAGATTTGAGGTTGTTGGCTCCTCATCAGTCTGTTTGCAGCTCGCTGTCCAGGGGTTAAATGGGAGGAGGTTTAATTGCACCTCCCCCAACACATTAATAAGGTTTTGGTAGCCGTATAAACTGCTTTGTGTGCCCAAAGCCTCTCATTTATGTTATGTTTATATATTTGTTGCCAACTTTATTAGGGTGAGAAGGGCAGACAGTATTTTGTTGTTTAATCTATTAGAGCGAGACAGAAGGATAGGCGCCGCTTGGTGAGAATGATGCAGTCGTAGCGAGCGCAGAGAAAGTCGGTGGATGGAGATCTCGAAGATGGAGGCGCGGGTGAGGGGGAGAAGGTGGTAATAGATGGAGATTGATGCATCGCCAGGAGGGCAGTTAGAATGTAAGAGGTGCAGGGGGAGCGGGGCTGTTACAGGCTCTACAGGGCAGGGGGAGCGGGGCTGTTGCAGGCTCGGTGTGAGTGCACTCCTCTCTCGTGGTTTGAATTCCCCTTTAACGCGTGTAAATAGTGGCGTTCCGACCCTTGATCCCAGTGAAGTTTGTCTCTTCTCGGAATAAAGGTGTTTGCCAGTCCCCGCAGCCCAGCTGACGACCATGAAGTATCTGATTCTCCTCGCTGTTCTCCCGTGGGTCGCGGCTCAGCGTGCAGGTGGGTATTTACAGACACCGCGGGTAGGATAATGCGTGGCAGCCGGAGAAAGAAAAAGAGCAAAGTTGGTGAAAATTATTCTTTATTGGCTAACTGAAGCCTAGTAGACATTCAGCGGCCCTGGTGTCGCAAGGTCTGCTGCTCTGAAAGTCAAAAAAGCCCTGGCAGGGAGGATAAAAGTAAAATCCCCACGTCTCCTATCCCCGGAGAAACCATAACCTCCTCCAAATTCATCCGGGGAATAAAAACCAGAGGGTGCTGCGCTCTCCCCCATTCCCCTAACATTAAACTGCAGCCGCCGCGCTCTCCCCCATTCTTTTAACATTAAACTGCAGCCGCCTCGCTCTCCTCCATTCTTCTAACATAAAA
>VKOC01031611.1:0-11043 GCA_009364415.1 Spea multiplicata
AGGGGAATCCAGGTCCCCTGCAGCGTTGCGGGGGATCTGGATTCCAGTCTTATAATGCGATCTCTGTTTGAGATCGGATTATATAAGGAGAGGAGTTTTTCAGAGCATTTGGCAAGATTCCTTAAGGCAAGATTCCTTAAAACAAAAACTAGGCCTAGAGAAACTAAGAAACCTAGAAACTAAGAAACAAGGGGAAAACAGCCTGAAACGACTGCAAAAAAGCAAAAACTGAACAGCAATAGAAAAGGAAAGTGAAAGTAAATGCGCAATCGCTTAAGAGAAAGAAGGAACCTAATGGGGAGCTACCCGGCACCATGAGGGAGGAGGGCAGAGAAGCGGAACGCGGAGAGCAAGGGAAGCAGCTCATTGTTACATACAGGTAAGGGAAAACCTGTTACAGAGAGCAAAAAATAAAATAAAAAATAAAGTGGGAGATGCACAAGAAGAGGGTTTAGGGCCTAAAGAGATGGCCCTAAAAGCAGAGTCTCTGCAGGAAACAAATTGAGGTGATGTAATTGCAATAATAATATCAGCAAAATAAAGATAACAAAAATCAATAATAGAAACGATCATTATAGGAAAATTGAATGGGTAGCTGATCTAGTAACATAGTAACATAGTAACATAGTTCATAAGGTTGAAAAAAGACCAAAGTCCATCAAGTTCAACCTATATACATATTGTGTCCCTACTGTGTTGATCCAGAGGAAGGCAAAAACCCTTATGAAGCAGATGCCAATTGCCCCATACCAGGGGGAAAATTCCTTCCCGACTCCAAATATGGCAATCAGAATAAATCCCTGGATCAACGTTCTGTCCCTATTAATCTAATATCCATAGCTTGTAATATTATTGCTTTCAAGAAACACGTCCAGGCTCCTTTTAAACTCTTTTATTGAGTTTACCATTACCACTTCCTCTGGCAGAGAGTTCCATAGTCTCACTGCTCTTACTGTAAAGAACCCCCGTCTGTGCTGGTGTAGAAACCTTCTTTCCTCCAGCCGTAGAGGATGTCCCCTTGTTATAGATACAGTCCTGGGTATAAATAGGTCCTGGGAGAGATTTCTGTACTGTCCCCTTATGTATTTATACATATATCTGACCTGTTATTTTGGATTTTAAATTCACCATGATCAATGTAACCTTCTCTGGAACATGCATTAATACATTTTGAAACGTGCACTTGCTTGTAACAAGTTTTGATGTTATGTCTGTTGTTTTGCAGGTGATAGAATCAAACTCTCTAAGCTTCGGTACAAGAATAAAAGCCTTTATTGCTTGTTTTGTAACTGGAATTGTTTGCTCTGTTATGGTAAGTTCTTTATAATTTTTATTCTGTATTTGTGTGATTTATTTAAAAAATATATGTGTATAGATAAACACATATAGTGTAATATGTTTTGTTAGTACAAAATATCAGAAATTCTCTATATCTAGTATAGACACCGTCCCAGTGAGTGTCTAGAAGTGTCTGTGTGTTTCAAACTTTCCCATAGATATTTAAATAGGTTGAGGTCCGGTGATTGCTTTGGGAAAGCCATACAAATTAGAACTCCTTGTCCTTTCTTGGGCTTCAGGTGGCTTTGATGTGTTATTTAGATGAAAGAAAAGACCAAAGTCCAATAAGTTCAACATTACTGTTGATTTAAATAAAAATGCAAAAAACTCACAAGAAGAAAGTTCCTGTTGTTCTCAAAAAAGGGGTAAAACTCCAAAGTGGCAATCTAATTTTAAACTGGATCAACAAACTATAATTAAACCTGACTTTATAACCAATTATATCCTTGTATATTCGTCTTTGGTTTATAAAAACACCTCTGCCTATTTTTAAAGGTATCTATTACATTTGAGTCTGAGCAATGAATTCCATATCTTTATTGTTTTTACGATAAGGAACTTTTCCCCTGCTTTAAGTGTGAATGGATGACCTATTGTTCTTTGCACAGTCCTATTGAACAGGTCATTAGAGAGCAGCTGGTATTGCCACCTTACATATATGTTATAATGTTATCATATCCGCTCAATTTAAAAAAAAAAAACCCCAAAAAAACGTTTTTTACTGTAAACAAATTCAACTTACCTAGCCTTTTTTCATAACATAGGTTTTGCCTTTATCTCATTAATTTTGTAGCACTGCTCTGCACTTTTTAAGCCCATTGATTTATGCAGAGGCAAAATTATATTTTCCTGTCATATAGTGTCAGTACCACGGGGTGTCGCTCTTCCTAGGGACAAGGACCTAGAAATGAAGAGGTTAAGATCACCTCCTAGCCCCTCCTACTTCCCCTATAAGAGCCCCGGCAGCCCCAATACCTCCAGTTCTTCCTTGTCCCTTGTCAGGGACGGACCTTTTTCTTTTGTTCTGGTGGGACACATGGGTTGTGTCCAGGGGGATTCCTCCGATTGCTCCCCGGGTGGTGAGCAGAGTGAGGTGTACCGTCCACATCGGCAGACGTTACGGAGCTGCACTGAAGCCGGGGTTTTTATGCCGGCAAAGTTTGGAGCATGCGCACAGCGGTGGAACGCACGCCAGAGGGCGTTGCGTTCCACCAAGAGTACTGAACACGCTACTGAGCATGTGTGAAGCAGTTCTCTGGTTCAGGGTGCGAAAACGTAATGGTTTTCACATATATAAAGCTGTGCTGCCCAGTCTGGCAGCAGAGGAGCTTGTCAGCACTGGGTTTTCCGTGTCACCAACCCCCCCCACACGGATTGAGGAGTTGTAAGGTAGGATTTGGTTTAATCTTAATCCTTCAAATCCTGCTCCAAAAAAGGCTGTGTTTAAAACCAAACATTTCTCATGCATTGAATGTGCCTGCCCTTTGCCTGAAGAAATTTTGCAATGCCTGCTCCGCTGAGAGTTTGGCAAAAGAGAAACTAAAAGACATGCAGTCTTTCTTAGGCTGGTTCCAGGACAACCTGGCGCAAACGTTTGGAACGTTTAAAGCTGCAGCAGTTAAGCCGCTGGAACTGTAATGTAATGGGAATCAGCTCCCCTCAGTCTGTTTGGTCCTCTGGAGAGTCCTCTAGTTCGTCAAACTCGGCTTCTTCTTGTGAAGGGCTGAGACCAGCTTTCCTCCGCAAGAACTGCGTACATTTTTTAAGAGGTCTCACGGCTGTTTCAGGATACAGACCGGTCGACGCATCCCAAGGGTTGCCTATGCTACCTTATATGCAAATCTCATGTATAGAGAGTGGCATAAGAATCATGAGAATGATGGAATGGGACCTCAGTTGGGAAAAAAGACTGAATCATTTGAAATATGTGAGTTTATCGAGGCGGAGGTTCTACTTCAGTTGTCTAAGGTAAAGACAAATAAGTCGATGGGGCCTGATGGGATACACCCCAAGTTATTAAAAGAGCTTGGGGGTGTACTAGCAAAACCGTTAACTGATATATTTAACGAATCATTGGTAACGGGAGTTGTCCCTGGGGATTGGAAAGTAGCGAATGTTGTGCCTATACACAAAAAGGCAGTAGGGAGGAGTCGGGCAACTACAGGCCAGTTAGTCTTACATCTGTAGTGGGAAAATTAATGGAAACAATGTTAAAGGAAAGGATTGTTGAACATCTGAAGTCACATGGCTTTCAAGATCAAAAACAACATGGGTTTTCCTCAGGAAGATCTTGCCAAACAAATCTTATTGATTTTTTTGATTGGGTGACTAAAGTAATTGATCAAGGTGGTGCAGTAGACATTGCGTATCTGGATTTCAGTAAGGCCTTTGACACTGTCCCACATAGAAGACTTTTAAATAAACTGCAATCTCTGGGTTTAGATCCCAATGTTGTTGAATGGATTAAGGAGTGGCTGAGTGACAGAAAACAGAGGGTTGTAGTCAATGGCGTATATTCAGAACAAGGTCTTGTTACCAGTGGGATACCTCAGGGATCTGTACTTGGACCCATTCTCTTTAATATTTTCATTAGTGATATTGCAGATGGTGTTGATGGAAAGGTATGTTTATTTGCTGACGACACAAAAATTTGCAACAGGGTTGATGTTCCTGGAGGAAGAAGCCAAATGGCAAACGATCTAGGTAAGCTGGAAAAATGGTCAGAGCTGTGGCAATTGGCATTTAACGTGGATAAATGCAAAGTAATGCACCTGGGGCATAAAAATCCAAGGGCAGAGTATAGAATATTTGGTACTGTCCTAACCTCAACGTGTGAGGAAAGGGATTTAGGGGTAATAATTTCTGAGGATTTAAAGGTAGGCAGACAATGCAGTAGAGCAGCAGGTAATGCTAGCAGAATGCTTGGTTGTATAGTGAAGAGGTATTAGCAGTAGAAAGAGGGAAGTGCTCATGCCGTTGTACAGATCACTGGTGAGACCTCACTTGGAGTATTGTGTACAGTACTGGAGACCGTATCTCCAGAAGGATATAGATATGTTGGAGAAAGTTCAGAGAAGCGGCTACTAAAATGGTTTATGGATTACAAAAACCTTAACAGCGACAGTTAAAGGATCTTACCTATATAGCCTGCCGAAAAAAGACGGACAGTGGGGCATATGATAGAAACATTTAAATACTTAAAGGGGAATCAACAAAGTAAAGGAAGGAAAGTTATTAAAAGCGAGTAAAAAACTGCAACAAGACGACACAAGCATAGACTAGAGGGGCAAAGGTTTAATGGTAACATCAGAAAATATTACTTTACGGAAAGGGTAGTGGACGCATGGAATAGCCTCCCAGTGGAAGTGGTAGATGTTAATACAGTAAAGTCATTTAAGCAAGCATGGGATAGGCATAATGCCAAGCAAGATATAGGATAAGGGCAAGTACTAAAGGAGAGTACTCAGAGGTTGGGCAGACTGGATGGGCCTTCTGGTTCTTATCTGCCGTCACTTTCTATGTTTCTATAATCCAGGCAAAAAGCTTTCATCTCTAAGCACTTTAAGCAGTTTTTTCACCTTCAGAGTGATGAGAAATGGGAGGATGTCCCTACAGTAGACGTCCAGATAGCTCAGCTTTCTAACTTTCTACCCTTCCCATTTGTGAAGTGGCTGGTCTCAAAGACCCTATGGATAAGAGGGCAGAGACGTCCTGCAGACGTGTGTTCCAGACTAAAGTGGCGTTATCTAGCGCATCTGTGGCTAAGCCCAAGATATCTGGTTGCAGTCCTTAGTAAGCAGTCTGTCGGACTCTATGGGTGAAGGTTTGTCTAAGTTACTACAAAACCTAAAGCTGGCTCATAGCTTCCTGGTAGAAGCTGCCGAAGAGAGCCTTAAACTATCGGCCCGTAATATGGGTTTGTCTTCCGCGGCTTGAAGAGCCTTATGGCTTTGCTCTTGGGCGGCAGATACTGCTTCAAAATATGCCTTATGCGAATTACCAAGCTATTCGGGTCTTCCTTGGAGGAGCTGATCAGACTCATGTCAGATACTAAAAAGGCACTTCCTCAGGATAGGAAGAACAGATGGAACAAATTCCAGTATAGACTTTCCAGGCCTTTTTCAACCAGTGTTCTAGACTCAAACTTTCGTAAACAACACGAGAGAAAGTTTCAGGAACATCCTAAGAAACCTGAGGCCAGAAAGTTCTGACGTGTGTTGGAGGTCATTTGCAATGGTTCCTGCCTAGATGGAGACAAACCACCAACAGCTCCTGGGTCCTCAGGATCATTGCGGACGGGTATAAGATAAAATTTTCAAATCCCACGTCCCCTGTTCCTGATTTCGTCCTACCCTTCTCAGGTGAAGAATTCAGCACTGTTTGCCGAAAGCCTTACCCTTCTCAAAAAAGGTGTCATAGAGCATGTGCCAAAGAAGCAGGAGGTTCAGGGAGTCTATTCTCGTCTCTTCCTGGTCTCAAAGCCGGATGGGTCCTTCCGTCCAATTCTGGCTTTATAGAGGGTCTATGCTTGCATTCCTTACCGTCACTTCAGAATGGAATCCCTTCTCACTGTTACCCACCTATTAAGACTAGGGGACTTTATGTTTCCGTTAGACCTAAAGATGCCCTACCTCCATGGGCTATTCGCCACAGCCTCCAGGAAATATCTCCAGTTTGCCATAAGAGTCGGCTCAAGGCTTCGTCTTTTCTAGTTCACTTCTCCCCATTTTTGCCTGTCGTCAGCTCCTCGGGTTTTTTACAAAACTTTTTACCCCTGTTGCAGCAGCTTTGCGGAAAGAGGGAATCACAGTTGTCCCTTATCTGGACAATTGGCTTCTAAAAGCAGGTTCCTCTCAAGAACTCCTGTCACATCTCAGGTTTACGACCCACGGATGGATCATAAACCACAAGAAGTCAAACCTTATCCCATCCACGAAATCCAGTTTCTAGGACTCATGGTGGATTCCGTCTCATCGAGGCTATATCTCCGACGTTCAAAGATAAGAAAAGTAAGGAATCGGGTTTTACAACAAAATCCTACCCTTACCTTCAACAGCCTGGCTGCTGGGACGGCTATGGGTATTCAGGGCAGCCTTACGGCCTGTATTCCAGCAGTAAGCTGGTCCAAGGCACAGTTGAGACCCCTTCACTGGAACATCCTACAACAGTGGTCCAGGAGTCTGAAGGATCTGGATGTCGACTTCAGGGTACCCAAACGCGTCTTACTCCGACTGTATTGGTGGGAAGCAAAGGGGCTCCTCGCCCGAGAGTGATTTTTTCTGCCTCGTCAGTGGGTCACTCTCACCACGGATGCCTCCAAGGTAGGCTGGGGAGCTCATTTGAACAGTCTCTGCAGTCAGGGCAACTGGTCTTTTGTCGATCAGACTCAATCTTCAAACTTTCGGGAACTGAAAGCTGTATTTCTGGCGCTCAAGACATTCGGTCCAAGATTCTGGGGAAAGCTGTACGAATTCAGTCCGACAATGCCACCTCAGTCTCATAGATAAACAGACAGGGTGGCACCCGCATTCCGAAGCTCCAGGACCTTTCAGACGAGTTCATGCTCTGGGCCCTAAGGAATCTAGAGGATTTAGCAGCGACGCACATCAGAGGAGTGTACAACGGTCTGGCAGACGATCTCAGCGGAGCTCGTGGCTCCCAAGCATACTGTCCCTGGACAAGAGCATCTTTTCTCTCCTGGTTCTAAAATTCGGCCTGCCAGAGATAGACCTTATGGCGACCAGACAAAACAGCAAATTGCCAATTTTCGCCTCCCTTTACAGGCGGACAATCCTCCCCTGCTAGACGGAATGTCGGTGATTTGGTCTTTCAAGATGGCTTATGTGTTTTCCTCCAGTGGCCATGATTCCTCGGTTCCTCCTCAAAATTCGGGTCTACAAAGCCAGGGTGTTAGCTATTCTCCCTTCTTGGCCGAGTCGAAGTTGGTCTTCGGAGCTGCTCAGTATGGCGATTTCAGTGTGGGAACTTCCAGTATCCTCCCGTCTTCTGGAAAACAACAACCTTTCCAGGGAGGTTTCTTCTACGCTGCTGCAAGGATGATCCTCCAGGGCAGAGGCATTTCCGATTCTATGACAGAGGTTCTCCTGAGTTAAGTGCGAAGATCTACGTCTGCTATTTATTTTCCGAGTATGGAAATAATTTCTTCACTGGTGTGTTACAAAGGTCTGGATTTCTCCTCTCCCTCTACAAGTTCCATTCTGGACTTTTTTTGCAGGATGGTTTTTCGGCAGGTCTCACTATCTCGACCCTTAAAGGACAGGTTTTAACCTTTAGTCATTTTCTCCTGTCTGAATTGGCTTCACAAGTTCTCGTCAGGCGTTTCTTAAAGGCAGTCACTATTCAACGGCCACCCAGACGTTCACATTTTCCTTCTTGGGATTTGACATTGGTCCTTCAAGCACTCTGCTCCGAAACCGTTCGAGCCTTTGGAGGATGTATCTCTCAAGTTTTTCTCTCTCCAGTCGGCATTTTTGGTGGCCATTACCTCGGCAAGGAGGGTCAGTGAGCTTCAAGCTCTTTCCGCGGCTCCGGAATTTACAATTTTTCACCAAGATAAAGTTGTTTTGTACGTTATGCCTTCTTTTTTGCCTAAAGTCCGGAAGAAACGCTCTGTCACACTCTAGACGTCCGCAGAACTCTTCGGTTTTATATGGACCGCTCTGCCCCTTTCCGCTCTACGGATCAATTTTTCGTCATTTCTTTTGATAGATCCGCAGGCCATGCGGCCTCCAAGCTCACGATATCTCGATGGCTCTCAGACACTATTCGGTTAGCCTACGCTATCAGCGGTCGGATTCTTTCTTCTCACATTGCTGCCCGCTCCACCAGACCTATGGCTACGTCCTGGGCTGAAAGATCTTCTGCATCCCCGGAGGAAATATGCTAAGCAGCCACTTGATCTTCCTTTCACACGTTTATTAAGCTTTACCGGCTAGACATCTTCTCCTCCTCTGAGGCGGATTTCGAGCGTAAGGTGCTCCAGGCGGTTACCTCATGACTATATTCCCCACCCAGAGGGGGCATCTTGCTATATCCCCGTGGTACTGACGCTATATGACAGGAAAAATAGTAATTTTACTTACCGTAAATTCCTTTTTCCTTAGTATAGTGTCAGTACATATATCCCTCCCTGTACGTTTTGTATTAAAGTTTTTGTTGCAAGCTATCTTGTGTTCTTGGTATTTACTGGAGGTATTGGGGCTGCCGGGGCTCTTATAGGGGAAGTAGGAGGGGCTAGGAGGTGATCTTAACCTCTTCATTTCTAGGTCCTTGTCCCTAGGAAGAGCGACACCCCGTGGTACTGACACTATACTAAGGAAAAAGGAATTTACGGTAAGTAAAATTACTATTTTTCCTCCTGTGAGCCATTACATCTTAAGGGCCCTTACAGCAGCTGACCGTTATGGAAGGCTGTTGCTAAATACAGTTATTCCCGATCATCTTAAACCTTAAATGAGGTTGTGTTAGGGAAATCATTTATTTTCTCAAATTGCATAAAATTGTGTTTTTCATCATTAACACTCACCTGCCCAGTGGTCGCCCAGCCCACCAATTTGACCAAATTTCCTTGGAGGAAGGGAACTTCTACTTCAAACTGTATTACCTTACCTAACTTTGTGTCATCTGCGACATATGGCTTTTCATACACATTGCAAGATTATTATTATACATCATTAACAACAACTCCAAACCTGAGGAACTCTGTTTACCACTTTTCTCCATTTGGATAATTTTCCCCAACAAACACTCTCTGAACTCTACCCTTAAACCAGGTGTCAGCCCTGGTGTATGACATTTTGGCTAAGCCTATATGTTTTATTTTGTACAATAATTTTTTATGAGGAAGCGGAATACTTTAGTTATTAGTAGTCCTAATCACATATACTGAAATTTACCGATCTATATGTTTGCTCACATTTTCATTGATTCAAATTAACTGTGTTGACCTAATGCTGATATTATTAAATAATATACAGGAGTGATCAAAGAGACTCCACCCTGTAATCTCTCATCCACCGGAGATTGTGGGGGTCCGTTTTTACTGTTGCTGGTCTGACCACAGCAGCAGAGCCCCGTACAAAATGGGTATTAACCCCTAAAATGCTGCGGCATTGAAGGGGTTAACGCTGCACTGATGCTCTCATGGAGCGATCAGGCAGCAGGGGAATGTTATGTCAGGTCCCCACACTTACCTGAAGCAGCCTGTATTCTCCATGAGAGCGTCAGTGCAGCGTTAACCCCTTCAATTTTATGAAAAACGTGTTTGAGCCGACTAAATCACTCTGTGGGATTGATTGAGGGCTCGTGGGCGGGCTCTGGGTGGCTGTGCTGTCTGCTCAGACACCCAGGCAGACAGCAGCAGCGTCCCCGCGATTGTGGCAACGTGGGGGCATTTGTTTGAGATGATGTACCTGGTACATCCCGGTATGCAGCTACGATGTAACCATGGCACACCAGGTACATCCCGGTGTCGAAGGGGTTAAAATTAGAAACAGGAACAAGAATTTTTCCACCAGTAAGGAAGGGCTTTGAGGTGCAGACCAGGCCAGGCACTGGCAGACAGACACATCCAGCCACAAGACTGACCCTCACCATATTAGAGAAAAAAACAAAACGATTGGTTCCCCAGAGTAAGGAAGGGCATTAAGATCCAGGGAGCAGAACAGGACAGACACCAGCTGAGAGACACATCCAACCACAAGACCACCTCCCCATAGATGGTAGACACTGGTAGATTATAGGCACATGCCCCAAATTAGAAGTTTGGCTAGTAGTGTAAATGTGGAACTGGCTTAATCAACTAAATTCTATTTAGAAATATAATTTAGTAAACAACTGAACAGGGCCGGCCTGGGGCGAAGTTTCAAATGCCCCCGCCAATGCCAAGGGTCATTATCATTATCTACCCTATCCCCCCTTTGTACTTACTTTTCAGCAGTCCTGCGGCGAGTCTCCCTGCTCTACCATGGTGCGTGCTGCTTTACTGCTGACGTCATTTTCCGGTGCTCAGCATTACAAGCCGGCACCGAGACCGAGCTAGAGGGCTCGCAGAGGAGAGAGGAGCGCCGAACAGGTAAGCTAAAACCACTCTGCGCCCCCCTCTCTCTCCTCCATTTAAAAAAAAAAACCCCCAAAAAAGTCACAGGCAGCTTCAGGGAAGGGGATTGTTTGTTGATTGTTACAACATTCCCCCGCTAACCCCTTCAATGCCACGATCACTGCATTATATGGGGTTAATATCCATTTTGTATGGGCTCTGCTGCTGTGGGCTTCCAGGCAGACCAGCAACACCAAAAACAAACCCCCACAAACCTTTTGATCATTCCTACAGTAGTGATCAGAGAGACTCCTCCCTGCAATCGCAGATGCAGCATCGATTGCGTCCCAGTTGCCAGAGGCAGGGACCAGGAGAAAAGGTTCTTTGGGTGGAGTGGAGACCAACCCTCACCCTCCCCTGCTGCCCTGGTCTGTTAAAGCAATCATGCAGTGTTAACACCATCACAGCATTGCAGGGGTTAATATTTGTCCCCAAAAGCTTGTGGGGACTAAATCAGTCAATGCTGTACTCCAATGGAGCATTGGCATTGAAAGAGTAAAAAAAAAATAATTTAAAAACTAACAGCACTGACCTGAAAGTTAAAAACTGCTGTAGAACCAACCAAAAGTGTGCTCATGATGATCAGA
>VKOC01031613.1:0-14287 GCA_009364415.1 Spea multiplicata
CCATTAACCACAACTGCCTCAAATTAACCCCAAACACGCCATTAACCATAGCTGCCCCTAAACACCCCATTAAACATAACTGTCCCTAAATTAACCCCCACCTCCCCTAACTTTCAGTAGCCCAAATATTATACATATACTTACAGTTAGATGATAATAATCGATTCAACTAATCGATAATGAAATTCGTTGGCAACGAATTTCATTATCGATTATCGATTTTATCGATTAGTTGTTGCAGCCCTAGTCTGTTGTATTTGACTGTTGTGCTAGGTAAGTCATATTTGTGAAATCTGGGTGCCAGTGCTGTCCTTTAAAGAGTGTGCGCCCTGTGATCTACGCTAGCTATGTTTCCACTGGTGAATACTAACGTGCATTTCTAAGTAGATCACACTTTGGTAGTTTTCTGTTTGTTTTCATTCTAACATTGTTTATACCATAAAAAATAAGTTGATCTGTGATAAATCAATATTAATTCTTTATATATGTTGGCATCCTGATGGCCAACACATATAATTGGCCTCTCACAATATATGGTTATTGCACACATGTTTTACCCACAACTACTTGGTATAAAAACTAGGAATGCTTTCACCAACGGCCCAGCACATAAAATTTAAAAGTGACAATAATATACTGATATGATATTGGAAGTTATGCTCTACTATTGTCAGTGTTTGGCTCAGTATAAAGTGATGGGAGTTATGGTGTTTTACTGTCAATGTCTGACACGGTGTATAGGGATTCTAGCTTCCCAGAATTTGGCCCTCCACAGCAATCTAGTTTGACAGCAATATTTTAGAGGAAAATTATAACTAAAATTATTCAGTGTAGTCTTTTTTACCAAGGCATATTATGTAATTATAAACGGGATCTATTATAGTCGTAGTTTTGTTATATAACAATTTGAATTATTACCTTGAGCATATTTATAAGTGTCAGACTACTGCCAAACTTGCAGAAGATGAAACATATGATGCTACTGGCCCTAGGCGAGGTACTAAATTAAAGTTAATTATTAATACATGTGCCAACAACCTTTCATACTTGCTACCACCCCAGGCATGGGCCCTACTGGCCATTCTTGGGTCTGTTAATTAGGAAGTGGAGTGTTCAGTCAAGTTAAGGATTAACGCAAGTGACCAAATTCGGGTCAGGGAATAAATTAAAGCAAAAAAGAAATGCTTTAATTTATTCCCTGACCCGAATTTGGTCACTTGTGTTAATCCTTAACTTGACTGAACACTCCACTTTCTAATTAACAGACCCAAGAATGGCCAGTAGGGAGGTTAACAATTGCATTGTTTACTGTGTCTGGTAAGTATTTTGGGTCAAGATAAAGCTATAAACACATAATTTGCTAATTTGCAGCTGCAAAAACAAGAACCTTTAAAGAAAAAAAACACTATGTTTGAAAACTCTCTTTTAATCCGATATTAAAAAAAAATAAATTGCAGGTGTTCCCCTTAAAATTTGCATGCCCTCGCAATAAACTCTTATTGTTGGCATATGAGGGCATGCGGCTGAAGTCCTTCTCCGTTAACACAGCTGACCAGTTGACATGTATAGAACTTGAAACCACAATTTTCCAGCAAACACTCCTGTCAACTATCCCTGCAGTGAACAGGCCCATTTGCAAAAAAAATATAAACACAGTAGTGCACAATGAATATTCACAATACTAAGTCATGTAAGGGCCCATGCCTGGGGTGGTAGCAAGTATGAAAGGTTGTTGGCACATGTATTAGTAATTAACTTTAATTTAGTACCTCGCCTAGGGCCAGTAGCATCATATGTTTAATCTTCTGCAAGTTTGGCAGTAGTCTGACACTTATAAATATGCTCAAGGTAATAATTCAAATTGTTATATAACAAAACTACGACTATAATACATCCTGCCCGATGAGCAGGGCTGGTTGGGGACAGCATAATCGTGCAGCTGCCTCTACACTCCCCTAAAGACCGCCCCAGGGGAGGTGGCGTCCCTCATCGCCCCTCCCCTATGTAGACGCTTTTTTTTTTTTTTTTTTTTTTTTTTTTTTTTTGTGCTTCGTGGTGAATGACATTGCTGGCAGCAATTTAATTCACCACGGGGTCCCTAGAACGCTGGGCCCCTGGGCAACTGCCTCACTCGCCTCACCCTAGCTACGGCCCTGCCCGAAAATGAACAGGACAGAAATGAACCAAAAAATGTGTCCATGTCATTTTCTGCTCATATGTACATGTCTAACGCAGAACATACAAGCAAGGAATTATGCAGACATCAGCTAATTTCTCACTTTTACATATGATTACACAACACAAAATAGAGGACACAGTGATGGTACCCACAGATTGCTTTGGGAAGCTCACATGGGTAAAGAGCAAATATAGTGCTAGAGGTGTGGATGTGTGCAGGACTGGATTTGGAATTAAAACCAGTCCTGGAATAAATTAGCACTGAACTCCATCATGCTGACAGCACCACATAATTATCAACCATACAACACTCACATAAAACTTACACTTTCTACAAACTCTGGAACATCCACTAAATTTCCATGTTAAGGGATGAGTTTCTATGTCAGATTTCTTTCTGGGAAAATTACCTTACACTGCAAATGATGCAGCGCGCAGGGATATGACGTCACCCCATCGCTTTGCATCAATAGCCGGTGCGTAGTGATGAGGGAGGACTAAAGCAGAGGCCTGGAGGTACAGACCTCACACTCCCATGACAGCATGGAAGAAAGAAGATAATGTATGATGGAAGATGATAAAAAATGAGAAAGGTAAGACATGGGGAGAAAGGGTTGTAAGGACTGTGTGTATATGTAGATAGTAAGAAAAAGGGGGTATAGATTTGAGCGTTGGGGACCAAAATTGCACAGGGCAGCTGTTTGGGGACAACGATGGCAAGTCCTATGTGTGTGTAATTTGGGTGCTGGTCAGGTTCTGTATGGGCAGCGTGGATGCCGGGGCTGGCTTTGGGGTGTGCAATCTGTGAGGTATACCTGTAATTTAGGGGGTTTATCTATACCTTTTAATGGTAAGTTTTTATGTGAATGCCAATTGATCTACACCTGCAAAGCTGGGTTTATTCTGTTGATCCATATATCAATGTTGTTGAGCCTCATTGTCATAGAGGACTGTTCTTAAGATCCCAAAAAGTGACCTTCAGCTGAAATGGGTTTGTCACAATCTATATTGCACCACCTATACCAACAATTTTGTTGTTTTTTTTAATTTTAAGTAATTGTTCTTTGTAACATGTATATTGAATATATATCCTGGATTACCCTCAGAGGAACTTCTACTGAATTTTTACTATTACTATTCCAACTTCTGCTAATAGTGCACATTTACCGTATTTGCTCGATTTTAAGACGACCCCCAAAATTTGAATGGACAACTACATCATCCTCCCAAAATAGACATCCACTGACAACCCGTGGCATAAAGGCGACAAGAATATCATAAGAGCTCTTAAGAAACAAAGTCACAGTAATAACTGAATGAAATGTGTGATTTATTATAAGTGAAATCTCAATCACAAAAAAAATGCAAATTTCACATTTGAAAATTTGAAGCCGCCAACTAAAAAGCAAAATCAATCATGGTCATTCTGCGTCCTTGAAACAATCATGGAAACCCATTTGATAATTTGAATGCAAACTGTAAAAGCTCCAATTTCCTTTGGTAATTTGCTGTCTGCTTTCCCTTGGTGCAGAAATATTTCTTCCTTTATATAGGAGTTACACAGACACCTGTAAGATAATAAAATAATGTGGAGAAAATATTTAACATCAGTTGTGCAAAATTATAGGCTTAAACAGAATCTCATGTCATATACAAATAGCGGTGCAAATACATACAGATAAATAAAACATACAGTGTGAAGACATATAATAAGAGACACCTAATGTGATGTTTCTCTTTATGCACCCCCAAACAACTCATGGAGAAAAGGCACACGGCTTTGATTAATATTCCATCGTTTATTGTTAGCTGCTCTCTATTTTTGTCATAAGCCGTTACATGGATGATGCACCACTGGTGGCCATTTCTTCTTTTTTTTTTATTTTTTATTTTTTTTATAGCGCCAGAATTAAAGCATTCATTTTTTCTGATATGCCTTCTCTTGATGAGTTGTTTATGATTGTATAATGATGAGCATCACGTTGGGTGTGTTATTTTGTGGTGTTAAACTATACGTTTTTCTTTTCTCTTTCTATATGTTTATGTACCCTTGTGTGTGTTTATGGCATATATTACTAGTTAAAGACAAAGTAGTGTTTGGGTGGCAGCAAAACAGGAAAGTATCATTTAAAGGTTTCACTATGATTAACCTTTACACATGTATTGTTTCGGCAGTATCATTTAAATAGTATCTAAACCCAGATTATTCTCCCATTTCTGATTATGTGCTTTGTAAGCATACTTCACATATGTTAGAGAATGCTCCATGCCATGTCCTCTTACATACAGCCTGAAACTCCTTAAGATTGTCATCCTTAGAGCAAGACAATATGAGCAGTTGGTACCCTGGGGGATAAAATTGATCGAAATAAAGGGAAGCAAAAACAATGGATACCGAGATTGCAGTGGGAGGGGGAACTGGAAGACTGCTGCTTTAGGATACGTTTAGTGGTCCACAGCCTTCCACAGGGCATATTTTAATTGAAGATTAAATGTTTATTAGCACAGATAGCGAGATAGCACTGTACTAGCCAAGCAGATCCCTAGTCATGCCCAAGCCAAACTCCTAATGAAATATACGTTTACATACACAGCCAGCCTTAGGTGTTCTGGCGCCCTGAGCGGACTACTCCTGTGGCGCGCCCCCCCCATCCCAAAAAAAGACAGGAAAAAAATCTTGTCACAAAACTCCCCTTTGTCACTATCTATCCCCTCTCCCCCTTTATCACTATCTACCACCTCTGCCCCTTCTCACTGCCTCCCCCTCCCTCTCATTATCCATACTTGTTGAGTCCTGCGGTGGGAGCAGGAGGCGTCCGTCTTCCTGCTCTGCCGCGGTGCACGCTTCACAGCTGAGCGCCGGAATATGACATCATATTTCGGTGCTCAGCATGCAGTGCCGGCACTGCGACAGAGTCACAGAGAGTGAAGGGTGCCGAACGGTTGCTGAAAACTTCACGGCGCCCCTGCCCGGGACTTAAATTAAAACATTATTAAACTTTATTTAACATGGAGGATGTTAAATAAAGTTTAAAAAAAAGGGAACATTTTTTTAATTTAAGTCCCGGGGAGGTGCCCCTGTTGCCATGGCACCCTGTGCGGCCGCACCGGTCGCACACCCCTAACAGGGGCCCTGTTTACGGATGTTTTGCCTGCAGATTACACAACGCAACTTTTCTCTGGCTGTCCTGGTGAGGGTGCTAAGTCTCTGAGTTGTGGGAGTTCCCAGGTATAAACATAAGGGATTTCTTTATAGCCTCTATAGGCACCAAAATACTGGGGAATGATTTTAAGCCATCTCGTTCCAAGTTGCGTCCAGTTAAGTTTAGGGTTCAATCACTGGCTTCTCCAGCTGTAAAATCGACATTCCTATATTACAATTACAATTGAGCAATAAACGCTTGTTACTCTTAATGGAATGACATGATATAAGATTTATAGGGATACTGAATCAAAAAAAGTTTCTATGACATTAGGTGTTTGGTTTTTTTTTTTACCATTTTTATCAAAGCAATCCTGTAGATATTTCCAATAGCCATCACGATTCTGTGCAATCTAAAAAATAGAAAACAACGTCATTCTAGTGTCTCGTGTCAAATGGAGACGAATCCTAAAAAAATCACGAATTAAGAACTAAATTAAATGTACGCATTTTCTGAATGTAAATTCAGCTCTCCATGTACGGTGTTGATGACACCAGACAAAACAATTGCATCACAACTGGTGACATCACCAAATGTCTGCTTCCATTGTATGGCCCTTAAGGCATTTAGGTTGGGCAGTACATCTTAATAAATTGGGCTAATTCCAGTAAAGAGGCCTTGAACAATTAATGTGTTTTTTTGGCATGGTCTACCTGTTAGCGAAAACTACTTATTTAAAGTCTCTAGTGTTATAAAAGCCTGATAAAGGAAGAGAAACACAGCAATAATTGTCTAGACAATGAAGCCTTTTCATTTTATAGATATATGGGAATTTTTATATTAATTTGCCTTCCGGCAACCCTGACATCCTCGTATTTTGCTTCTCTGTGTTCATTGTTTTAATGTGTAGCTCTTACCAAAGCTTCCAAATGTGCTTTGATTCCCGCTTCGACCGTATCGACACTGACCGCGACACTGTAATAACACAAAGATATAATTAAACGAGTAGAAAAAGGCAGTGCCTGAAAAGACCATAACATTTAAGCCATACAATCTTAGAAAATATTATGCATTTTTTGTGCTGGCTGTAACAGTATGAGAACATGAGATGGTACTTACACGCCAAGTATGTTCATATTATATCCTTCCAATCTAAGCCAGGTCGTAAGAGATCCTATCAGATATTTGTCATTGATGATTGCTCCGATTATCTGGATACTGAGTCTTCCTACACCATCGCCTTGGGCCAGAGGGCTGAAAAAAGGCAAATAAAGTAATTTAAAACAAACTAAAAAATGAGATGCATTTCTCTGCTATAGACATGTAAATGAATGCAAAATAAATCAAACATGGAAGTGAAGTGAGTAATGTCATAAACCTGAACACTTACTAAACATCTAATGTATGGTTCCATACATAATAGCAGCAGGAGTAGGTTAACCATATGTTTAATTCCTCAAGCAAAAAATGTTTAGTATGAAGCTTTGCCCAGTCTGGACTACCTGCTACCTGTATTTTGTCAATAGTTCTGTAACGTTTCAATCGGCATATAGTTAACATACCCTCACTTTACCGTTAGGTGTAGAATTATTGGGTACATTTTGGTAAGAAACTAATCTTTTGGTCTACGTTTTGATAGGATTTTTTCAATTAACAAGAAATAAGTTACTTTCTAACTTCTTTACAATTTCTTCCATTAATCTCTTCAGCATGTATAATTTGTAATAGAGATACCTTTTCAGAGTCACTCATAACTGTGATTATCTTATGTGTCCTACCCCATATGTCACCCGCGCCCAATTGAACTTGGTGTTTTTTCAAGACACGTCATGCTTTCTCAAAATGGCAAAGGCAAGTATAAAATAATTTTGCTTACATTCAGAAAAACAAAAGCTATTTGAAACCGTGAATGTTTCTTTTATTGACTATATCATGGAAGATTTTAAATCATGTTACTAATATAAAACACAGTTCTGAGCTGTCAAAATGTTAGTAGTGTAAGCCACTAGGGCTGAAACAACGAATCGATTAATCGAGTGATCGATTCGTTGACTTGGCTCGTTTTACCTCCTCTGCGAGCGTTTCCCGGCTTCTGCTACATGCTCTGCAGTCTCTGCCTTCTTTGAGCTACGTGACGCGCTTCAATTAAGAAAAGGATGTTTGTGTGCAGTTCAAATAGTTTTCAACATCTTGAAGCTTAGAAGTGGAGCGAGTCCATAGCTGAGGTAAGTGATTCTCTATGTGTGAGTGTCTGTGGGTGACTGGGTGACTGGGTGGGGGTGCAGGGCAGAGGGGGGGTGCAGGGGTTGCGGTGCACGCCCCAGAGTGGGAGAGTGGGTGCAGGTTGCTGTGTACGCTGGTGCTAGTGTGCGGTGTGAGGGCAGGGTGTGAGTGCTGAGGTGCTGCGGTGTGCAGTGTCGGCGTGCAGAGGCCAAGAGTGGAGCACTATAGTTGCAGATGTGGGTCGCAGTCGGCAGGAGGTGGAGAGACTGGGTAAGACCAGCTGCCAGCGAAGGTGAGTGTGCGTTGCAGGCGTGGTGGGTCGCAAGGCCCTGCGCTGCAGGCAGAGATGGGCAGACCTGCGGTGCAGCGTGGGTGTGGCGCTGCCAACGTGCCGCCAGGGCAAGGGGCAAAGTGAGTGGTTTAGGTATTAAAACTAGTTTGATAAATATTGTGTTTGGGTTCTTGTACTTTGAAAATATTGTTTTTTTATTACATCATAACAAAATAAGAATGTTAATGTACATTTTAAGTTGTTTTTTAACATCCAGTTCATTAAATGTTAAATAAACGAAAAATTTTCATATTGGGTTTTTTTTTATCCGATTAATCGAAAATAATCGTTAGTTGCAGCCCTATAAGCCACTCTCCCTCTTTGTAAAGTCAATGCTCCCAGAAAGGTCATTCAATATGAAAAGTATTTACCCGTCAACCGCCCAAAAACACTTCAATGTGAGATAAATGCTGATTGTCCCGTCTTCATTTGTATGTATTTTCTCTATTTCCGCATAGGCACTTAGGTCGAACTTTACTGTCAAACTGTAAGGAAAACAAGTTACATTTACACAATTGCACAGGATGAAGCCAAAAAACACACGATCACATGTTTATTGGTTAAATTTGGAATTTCATTTTTTTTTATTTTATTTTTGTATCTATTTAGTAAATAGAGCTTCTTTTAATTTTTTTTTTTCTGGTACCACAAAAAGCTAATGTGATTTGGAAGGCGTAGAATTGGTCATCGGATTCAAAACTGTCTCTACCCATCTTGTAATGTGTTCCATAGCTTACTCATTTTACTCACATTTGTAGAACAACCCCATGCCCTACACCATTAGCCTACAGTTGTACGATATGGTAAGCATCTGGTTAAAGCATTTCAGATTCAGTTTACCCCCTCAATGACAAAGCCCGTACATGTACGGGCTCAAAATGCAGTGTTTTCAATGGGTTTAGGGACCGCCCATTGTCTTTAAGGGGTTAATTCACAAATTGTACGCAGTTAATAAAATAGCTGCTAAATAATCCCAAGTGAAAGAATTGGGATTTAACTCTCTACTTATGGTTACATTTGTTTATAAATATTTTATATTCTTAGGCTTACAGGTTAAGAAGGTCAAGTTGAATTTTCAGATCTGCTGGAACGGACCCATATAAATGTAAGCCATGCTCCTTAGTATTGATGCCTGTCAAGAGAAACAAATCATATATTAACCATATACAGCTCTGTTTTAGTTAGTACACGTACCTATAACAGTATTAAGAATAATCAAGAAAAAGGAATGGAATTAAGTTACATTTGTAGAAAGAAATGCAATCAGTATTTAGGTTATTAAATACTACTGAAAATAGGAGACTCTGTGCTTCATGAAAAGATTTGTATACTATAACCTTTATGTCTTTACATACACATATATATATATATATATATATCATATAAACCTGCATATGCAACCTATATAACAGCATGATAACGGTGTGTATCATGCATTGCCTGGTCATGTTTTATTTGTTTAACAAAACAAGGTATGAAAAACTGTGTAAATCATGATACTTATCTGTGTAGATGATAACGAAACCTTAGAATAAGAAATAATGCACTTACATGGGTAAATGTTCTTAAATTCACACGTAGGAACGCATGGTGGGAGAAGGACTAAAACAGCTAAGGCCAAAAATAACATCTTCAACATCTTGGAACAATAACCTGTTAGACAGCAAGGAGATTCACCAAACATTCAGTAAGAAACAGCATTCATTAAGAGTAGAGTTTTGCGCAAAAAAAAAAAAGTAGCTTAAGGTTCAGTTAGTTGTCAAGAAAAGTTAACAGAACAAGCTTTAAACAGAACATATTTATACTAAAAAAGCCCTGAAATACAATTAATGCCACAATATGAAATAATAAAACATTATTAAAAGATACAATGTGCATTAAGGGATGACAATCTGATTCCGCTCCTGTTTTATCTCTTTACCAGTCAGTCACCAGCCCTGGGTAAGTGAAGCTTTTGGTTGAGTTGGTGAAGTGAGTTGTGGTGGTGGCTTTTTATACTCGTAGGAGTAGGAAGTTGAATCCTGAGTACACTATGATGTTCCAAAATAAACTATCCATCAATGCAAGGAGGATTCATCATAAAATAATTGTTTGCCATGATAATATAAACAAGGACATTATGAACAAATATCCTTTCTGGAGGTGGATTTAAAAAAGAAAACTTCTAAAGGATTTTATAACATTATAATACATAATAAATGTACAGCATAATGATCTGTCTTTTAAAAAATCTTTTTTATATTAGCTTTAGATAAATGTTTTTACCACTTGAGAAGAACAGGGAGAGTTTTCGATCAATTGCTCCTCTATTAGGCTACGGCTAAGACCCCCTGCCAGAAAATTATATTGCACTAATGATATTGATAAAAATGTTTTGTGTTTTTTTTTGTCGTGTATATGTACCATTCAAAAGTTTGGGGTCACTTACACCCATTGTATAGCACTACAGAAGATGATGACACTATATAAAACCATAAATAATAATAACTTGGAAATGTCTTAAGTTGCATGAAATGAATCAAAAATACACTGCAGACCATGTTAATGTTGTAAATGTCTATTGTAGCTGGAAATGGCTGATTTTTAATGTATTATCTTCATAGGCGCTTTAACAGCAACCATCACTCCTGTGCTCCCATGGCATGTTCCAATGATAATCCAAGAACAAGTTTAAAGAGCTAATTGATCATTAGAAAGCCCTTTTCCTATTATGTTACAGCTAGAATTTTCCTTGTTTTCCATAAAACAATATATATAGAGATATAAAAATAAATTAACTTATAAATAAATTAAATCAATTTAAATAAATAACATTTACTGAACAGATATGGTACAACATAACTCTATATACTGTTAGATGTTGATGGTGGTACAGCATATCGCCCATCACTATACAGTGAGCCAGACATTGACGGTAGTGCAGCATAACCCTTATCACAATACACTAAGCTAGACATTGAAATGGTACGCCACTGCCACTTTAGCAGGCTGTCATGTTCTCTCAATTTTTGACTCATCTGAGCTAACCCCTTATCTCATTTTGGCTTGTTTATTAATACACTTGTTTTGTAGTTTTTGCATATTATGTTGGAAAATGATGAAACTGTCCCACATAAGCATTCAAAAAGAAATAACCACTGCTAGAAAAAAAGTCAGCTTGGGCATGTGAGTTCTTTCCTATGTATTTTATTCAATAACTCTTGTAGATGATGTCTTGTAGCAAAAATGGCTTGGTTCGGAGAATATAATATTGTTTTGTTTTTTTTACACATTATAGGGTGACAAGTAGCATATTGCTATTTCAAAACTATTTTTTTAAAATATGGTCATACTGCTCCTATGTCTTATTTGGGGCATCTTTAAAGCGGAACACTTCAGTTTACCCTATTAAACCATATATGTTTGAAAACTAGACACTCTTGGGTATGCTAATATTTAACTCTCTCCATGCACTAATTCTACCACCCGCCTTTGTCAAACTTTATGGTAGTAATTTTGTTTGTTTTTATTCCACACACATTTTAATTTAGGTATGAATTTACAGCTCCTGGTATGTGTTCATACCCAATAGAAAGAGGTAACAGGAAAATGGCCAGTGGGGTGTTCCCCTGCGGCAAAAGTCCTTTACAATAGTAAGAACTTGTGCAGCCGTGCTTCAGTGAGAGAGCTGTGTCTACACCATAGAACAGGCATTAAGCGTACAAAAATGGTTATATTAGGGAGTACATTTAGCAAAAGATTTTGGAAAATTTACAGAATGGAATTAATGAGAAAAATGCCATTAACCCCATTTCATATCCCCAATTCAACATGCCTGGTATGGTGCGTAGAATATTTCAGATTGAGGCTTCAGTCACCGCGCCACTGGTTCTCCCACACATGTGACAGGGCTTGGCGAAACCACACTGTTTTTTGTTTTACAAGGATGGTAAGGTCCCTCTGAGATAGAATTTTGCATTTTTGGTCCATTGGTTTTCGGATACAAAATTTTAGTTTTCAGATCAGAATAGGTTTTTTGTCATTTAGAAATGAAATTTGTTGTCATTCATCCTCATTCACACTTTGTCGTGCTTTCTTACACAGTGGCGTAACAATTGCAGGGGCTAGAATAATGCCGACAGATTCCCGGAGAAAGAGAGGTGCAGACACAGAGAGCTGCAATTAAGGAGACGGACACAGATGCAGACAGTGGAGAAGGTAGGAAAACTTATTTCCTGATACCCACAACTAATGCCGTCGGAAATCTTGAGGTCCCCATGCTTAGGGCCCCCATGCCCCACCCATCCCTTCACCCATCACTCCGCCTTAAGATCCTCCCGTAAGCACACCTTAGAACAGACACGCACACAGTACTTACAACATACTTGTACACACACTAACATGCGCAATAACATAAATAATCAAATACTTGGGTTATTTGTCTGCTACTATGTTGAAGTAATTGTGAGTGAAACCACAAAAAATGTTTTCTAATTAGGTATAATTTCTTTACAGCAAATAGAGAGCCACAAGTTCAATCAAAAATGCAACAAAGCTATTTTAATTGTCAGCAATTGTCAATGTGGGAAAAGACAAACACTACCATACATTCTTTCTTCAGATAACCATGATCAACACTTCTCATATTTAAAATGCTTCAAGTCCTTTCAAATCAACCATGGTTTTCTGAAGAAAGAATAAGATGATGCTTCTCTCATATTTTATTTGAACTTGTTTTATTTGCAGGACTTTAAAAATTTTTTTTATCCATTTGTTTGATGTTTGAATGCTTTTATTGCCTAATTTTTAGCGCTTGGGTTATCATTACTTTTGAATTTGTCAGTTTTATATGTTAGGAGTAGGTAACAAAGCCCACAGTACTGCAGACAGTGAATGGGATGATAATTCTTGCATATGAAAAATCTTTTTATAAACTGTTTTTCTTGAGGGTACCAAGAACTGAGTGAGAGTATAATACTTTTCACCTGTAGCTTTAGAGAACCGAGATAAAATTGTCCCAAACTGGATTCAGGACAAACATGTTCTAACTCTACTGACCCTGACTTTTGTTTCTGCACACTGCAAAACTTAAAAGTTCTGGAAATTTCATTTGCATTTTGTTGGAAAATCACTATGTAATGGTGCCAAATCAACACAGTATCCGTGCTAGTGTAAACAATACAGTCGCCAGCCACAGTTATTGTATAATTGACATTACCTGGCATTTGCACTAGTGCGCAATTATAACTAAATGTTTTTCAGCCTAAAGGGCTGACCGTGGTATAATGCCAGGAACATTGGCTCAAGGAAAAAGGGCAACATTCCAGTAAAAATGTCTCTAGGGTGTAACACTGATTATGAATTCTACCAAGTATTGATAAATAATGTGTGGTCATAGGTTTGCATTTTAATGCAATGGCTAGCAGTTAATAAGGTTTTGGTGACCCATTGTTAGTGATCTACATGTAGTCATCTACACTATGTAACTAAGTTAATAAACTAGAAGAAGAAGATCACTTAAAGTTCAGCCCTGGATGGTTAACAGTAGGGACACCATGACTGGGCCCACATCATGGAGATGCATATATTGTTAAGTTAGAGAGGAGGGGGCTTAGGGTAATGCTCATTATTGGTTCATAGGTCCTATTTGGTGACATAGGACATTCCTTAAGTTGCATGCTCCATATGGCAGGCCACCATGTTACATTATATTCTACCCTTTGATTCCTGCAGATTCTTCCTGTTTTATGTCTCTGGGGTCTCTTTGCATCTTTCAGCTTCACCCATGTCATCCAGGATTCTGAGAGAGATGTGGCATCCATCTGACCAGCTGCTCTTCAAAAAGGGATGCTTGGATAGAGACATCTGGGGACATTATGTAATGACTGCTATCAGCAAAGTTGATAGTGCTTCCTACATGGAGTCCCTCCGTGTCCTGCAACATTGACTTGCACCTCCGTGCTCCTTCCAACATGGCGGCCCAGCGACCTGGTAGGCTAACGAGCAGACCAGCTGCCTCTGCTTAACTGGGTATAACCCTTCTCACTCTGGAGCACCCAGACCTAATCAGTGCAACCAGCTGAGCCTCATTGACTGGACTGAGTCTTCCTATTTCATCTGCTCTGCCCTTAAGTGAGGGCCTTTGCATTGAAGTTATAGGACCATTTTGCTCTGGCCCTGTACCTGATCCTGACTTGTTCCTGACTTCCTGTGTACCTGATCCTGTAGTCTTCCTACCTTCCTGTGGACATAATCCTGGCTTGTACCTGATCGTGAATGCTTCCTGTCTTCAGCCCTGCCAAGTGGACTTCCTACCTTGTGCCCTTTCAAGAGGGCTTCCTACCTTGTGCCCTTTCAAGAGGGCTTCCTACCTTGTGCCCTTTCAAGAGGGCTTCCTGCCTTGTGCCCTGTCCAGTGGGCTTCCTGCCTTGTG
>VKOC01031615.1:0-13929 GCA_009364415.1 Spea multiplicata
CAGGGGTGTATAATGTATATCTGGGGCAGAGTGGCAAATAGGGGTCAAGAGGTATAACTGGGAGGCAAAGTGGCATACAGGGGGTATAAGGCATATCTGGTGGCAGAGTGGCATATCAGGGAGACAGAGTGGCATATAGGGGATATAAGGCAGTAGCATATAAGGGAGTATAATTAATATCTAGTAAAACCTTTTTTCTTGCAGGCTTTCAAATTTTGGGGGGGTCATCTTATAATCAGGGTTGTCTTATAATCGAACAAATACGGTATTTTGAAATATTTTAATGTCCAAACCACTGAAATAACAGACACATAAAGTAAACTTACAGGCTCTTTAATATATAATTTATTATATGGTATGGTGTATATAAAAGCTAAAAACCCATGTGTCATAATCCTCAAATAAATACAACAGCAATTTATTGACCCATACAGCTTAATGATGTATCTTTTTCATTCCTGTTAAATTTATTAGCACCATATGAATGCAACATTGTTTAAAGACAGTCAAAACCAATATGTTTTCTGCATTCTTACCAAATGTGACTCTTTTTAAAAGCCCTTTCTGTAATCTATTTTTGATCCTTTGATTTTGTTCCCATGGCCAATAGAACGATGCCTACCTTGATCTTTGCCAGTGACTTCAACCTTGAGTGAACTCCACTTGCCTTGATCTTTGTTAGGAACCATAATGCTGATTGATCTCTGCAATAGTTTTTGAAACCTTGAAACCATCTTTATTGTTTCTAATTTTACAGCTCGATTCTTAGAATGCTTCTTATGTTTAATAGACTGACTTTCCAGACAACTGCATTAACAGAATTATTACCACATTCTCTCTAGTTTACAGCAAAGAAACAATTTTAAACTGTTGTCTGCTTTGTCACTACTTGTTTTTATGAATGATAATAAACCGTAAACCTATATTTGTAGAATAACCAAACTAAGTTTTTTTAAATATGAATTTTGCACATTCTAATCTAAAAGTGCACATTCCAGTCTATAGCAAATATTACTGACCTACATGGTCAAAAGTTATGAGTTTCATCCCTAAGCAGCCACCAATGTAATAGCATTTCTAGTGACCAGAATCCTAGGTAGATTGCTCTTTTTCTTTGAATAGGAACTGGATTAGTAGGTTGTAGAATACATGTCAAGGCCAAAGCACCTATCAGCTAACCAAACAGGTCATCCTAGAAGCATGATGCAAGCTTGCTACAGTAAAAGAACCAGACAACCAAATTAAGTAGGCAGAGGCAGCTGCCAATAGGAACATAACTGCAAGGACAGATACAAGACTCAGTGATAGTTTCTGGGCATGAGGAACAGGATAGAGCAAAACAAGCAGTGTCAGGACAGCATAAAACACTTGACCACCTTAAAAAAGAGTGCCCAGATTCAAATCTCCCAAGATTCTTTATTGCGTATGCCCAGAAACATCATATGTATTTTAATGCTAGGTGTCACCCTTTTTATCCAAAGGTATAACAAAGAAAAGGATTCATCATAATCCTCTTTATACATTTCTCACCCCAACCAGGCTCCGTACCTCGCATGAGAAATATTTGGCTGGATGTATTTTCTGCTCAGGAATACAGAATAATAAATACTCACCACTAGCCAGGCTCAAATGCAGGCTTGTGCAAGATTTCCAGGGGATGTCCTGGAGCACTTCCACATCAGGGTGTGGCCTTGGCACGCACCACAGGGACATCCTCACCTGTCTGGCCAAGTCTGGCCTTCTGGAGCACTTTCACATCTGGCCAGATGTGGCAGACTCCAAAATGTGTGCCTTAACTAAGGTGGAAGAGTAGGTGGTGGCTCAAAGTCGGTGTCAAATCAAAGACTAAAGGGAGTATGTGGTTGTTTTGTGCAGTATTAATACAGAGTGGGAGAAGGCAAAGATGTCGTTGAGGTATCCCAATGCTGCAGCAGAGACAGGAGAATGTTGCAGAGCTGAGGTATAGTACAGATGTGAACAAAGCACCCAGTGGCAAACACAGGGGCCTGGTACTGTTTGCCAATATATGCCCCCAGGTAGTAACTAGTCAAATCTACAGGCAGTTTTTCTTACTTCATCTTAGTTACCGATGCAGAGAGGAAAAAAGTTGGCATGGCTGCCTCTTTAAATTTTTTTTTTTTTTTAATAGGTATAAAGGTAACCAAATCAGAGTCTGATTGCATTTCCATTCTTCTGGTTTGATGTTAACTAGGTAAAAGGGTTTGTTTTTAATCACTAAATCTACTCGGAAGGCTATTGAACTAAGGAGGAAACATTTATAATCAAATCAAAACAAGCAATAAATGTAGAAGCCTCAAGATATACTTTGTCAGGCAAAGAAAGCAAACAAGTCCTTTACCTCATTTTTCATGGAAGGGTGAAAAATACATTATTTATGCTGACATAGTATCCTACTTTTCTCTTTGTATAATGAAAGATAGTCACATTTAAAATAACGAGTTTTGATTGATGCTAAAGGTTTTGATCATTTAAAATTGTGAGAAATGTTCCATTGTGTTCAGATGTGAATAGTGTTACATTCTGTTTTAGGTTTTTAAGCCCCCTTTTTGTGCTTACAAGATACAATTTTGGCTTTTTTCATTCATTTACCATTTCTGTGAGAAAAAGGAGGAGAAAGGTAACAGCTTTGGATCATGAAAGCAACTAGGACACATTCTGCTGTGACTTGTGCCTTGTGGATTAGTTAGTCCATAACATGTTGTTTGAGAAGCTACATAGTTACATAGTGAGATAGGCTGAAAAAGGAATGTGTGCATCAAGTTTAGCCTTTCCCATATCTTTTTATTTCTTGCTGTTGATCCAAAAGAAGGCAAAAAAAACAGTCTTTATAATTTTGCACAAACTAGGGGGAAAAAATCCTTCTTGACCCCAGAACGGCAGTCAGATCTCTCCTCAGATCATGAAGCTGTTTCCCCATAATTTACCCCTGTTACCCCTGGATGACCACACCAAGTCCTCCATGCGTTCAAGAAACTGCACCTTCTGGAGCCACAATGCGATCGATGGAGGGGTGGAGGTATGCCAAAATACGGGTATCACGGCCTTGGCCGCATTGAGGAGATGTACGGTGAGTGTGTGTTTATAAGCCTGCGGTGAAAGCGAGGTAAGGTGCAACAGAGCTGCCTCCGGCTTGGCCAACAGATCCATGCCACCCACATGCTCCACAACCCGTAAAACCACCTGCCAGAAGGGTTGAACCGCTGGACACAGCCACAATATGTGGTACAACGACCCCCTGTCGGAACCGCATCTCCAACAAACGTCAGAAACTGCGGGGAAGAACCTGTGAAGGTCCACGGGTGTCCTATACCAGCTCGTTAACAGCTTGTAGGAACACTCCTGTATTCTGCTGGAGATGGAGCCCCGATGAGTGGCAAAAAAACCCCCATCCCAATCTTGGGGGGATGGCGCAACAGAAAGATCCCCCTCCCACAAGCTCAAAAAATAGGGTTTCGACCTGGAGGCAGAGTCCAATAACAAGGCATAGAGTACAGAAAGCAGGTGCGGGGCTTCCGTAGAAGAGGAGCTAAGCGTCTTGAAAGCAGACAACGGCCGGGACAAGAGGGGAGTCTTGGGGATAGACAGCACAAAGTGGCGAGCCTGAATGTAAAACAGGAGTTCGGCCAGAGATAGGGATTGTTTACCATAAAAAATCTCGGCAGATACAAACCTGTCACCGACATACGCAGTGTAAAAACGCAAAACACGCCACGGGAGGGAGGACTGCAGTGGGGACCGGTGGACAGACATACTGAGAGGGAAGTCAGGATTAGGGACAATCGGATAGAGGGGACCAGGATTGGAGGACAAATCGCCCTCCTTCAAAATCCTGGTAAACACACGCAAAGTAGCGCCGACAGCAAGCGACACCCCAGCGACAAAATGTTTTTTGGGAACTAGTAACCAAGGAAGGCAGGAAAGAGAGATACCCACCAACGACTCCTCAATCTCCAACCATTGCTTAGGGACCGTAATGGACCACTCCACAATTCTGCAGAGACCCTGAACGGAAAATGACGCGACAAATCCGTCAGCAATTCCGCCGGGACATTACAACACAGCATCTCAGATTTAGCGAGATTAATTTTATAATTGGAGAGCGAACCAAAGGTTCGCAACTCCTGTAGCAAGTGGGAGAGGGAATCCATAGGGTCAGTATTGATACACAGCATATCATCAGCGTACACCGCCAGCTTATGTTGAACCCCAGCCACAGAAACGCCCGAGATGGAAGCGTTCGCCCGGATAGCGTTTGCCAAGGGCTCCATCCCCAGCACAAAGAGCAGAGGCGAGAGTGGACAGCCCTGCCTAGTGCCATTCGACAGAGTGACCTGGTGCGACACAAGCCCGTTAACCTTAATCAACGCAGTAGGGTCATGATATAGGGCTCTAACCCAACCGAGAAAGTGACGGCCAAGTCCCAGTCGCTCCAGGACACCAAAGAGGTAAGGCCAGGCCACCCTGTCGAGCGAAGCCAGGGTAAGAGGGAGATTATTACGGTTAGCGAAATTAAAAAGGTCAATGACCTTTGTTATTTGTATTGTTTACAGAATCTCTTTGTCCCAGGCAGTTGCTCTGTTCTTCTATTTTTGGGGGCAGTAGGTGGCATCAGCTCGGTGAGAAGACCCTCTCAGGGAGGTGGAAAATTGCTATTTGGGTAAGACTGGCAAAAGGCCATGCCTCCAAAAACGGCCACTTCCATATCTTTTCTTTCTATTGTTGTCCCCTACTTATGGTATGGTATACTATCATTATATACAGTACTTCAATGCAATGTTATAGTTATGAATTTATATTGAGCTGCAAAATGTATTACCACCTGTCATCAGGTGTTTTTATTATTCATTTTGCTTTGTTAGATCTTTATATTTATTCATGACTTTTGTACTTTCACAGTCATTCTCTTTATATATGGCGGTCCAATCTTACCTTGCTATAATTATGATTGTTTTTCATAGAAAATTATTTTGTTGTGACTGACAGCAGCTTGTGAGAAAAGAGGGATTTTCAAAGCTCATTTAAAGTTTAATGGCTAAAAGTAATATTTTTATGCATGAAGGAGCAATCTAGCTTTATTTAGTTTAATTTTCATTTTTGATATCATGGCTAACATTTACTAATTGTAATAAATATTGGTAATAATCAATCTTTAATGAAAAATAATTTCTCTCTATTTTGCTTAAAATGTTAATGTATAAAACATAAAGCAACTGCCAAAAAACACGCTGTTATGTAAACATTTAAAAATCCTAATATCTTCACCTTCGTGAGATTTAACAGTAAGCATATCTCCCAACAGTCCAGGTTTTCATGGGACAGTCACGATTTTCAGGCACTGTAACTGCCTTACTGTCCCACTCAGTGGGGATCATAGGCTGGTTATGGAGGTACTCTGATTTCTCATGACTCTCCCAGGGAGCTGTAAAAGCGGTGTTGCAGTACAGATCTCCAATGTAGTTCCCACATTTTCTAAATAGACATACTTTTCCATGTTTGGCTGATGAGAGCAGCCATCTTGGATTTGATTGATATTTCCAGGCCTTCTTCATTCCTAGCCCTGTATGGGAAAATCAAGATTATAAAAAACCGGATGACTTTATATATGCTTTTATGTATGTGTCCAAACAGATTATTATTATTATTATTATTTATTGTTTTATGTAGCAGCATCATTTTCTTTAGCGCTGTACAATAGATAGACAAGACATAACCCAGTAATATATAGCATAACAATTTAACTTACGGAACAACTGGTGAGGAGGGCCCTGCTCAAGCTCATAATCTAGAGGGTGTTAGGGTGTATTACTGTCATAAATCTACTCACCCTCTCCCTGGCTCCACCGTCGGCAGAATTCAGTGTCGGGTTTCCTCTCCTCCTCCTCTGCTCGCTTACACAGGCACGAGCAGAGGCTTCGTGCAGGCATGCCCCCTCCACTGCCGGCAGAGGCCAGCAGGGAGGGGGGCGTGTTCTCAGGTTGCTATGGAGATGCGTCTCCTCCCTGCTGCCGATTGAAGCCACCAACGAAGGAGACGCGTATGTGTTGCCATGACAATGCGCCCCCCAGTGTGACATCATTTTGGCCATGTGTTTTCCAGGTAAGCGATGCACACGCACCCAGCCATTCACACAAAATGTGATTTATCAGACCAGGCCACCTGCTTCCTTTGCTCCATGGTCCGTGCCCATTGTAGACAGTTTTGGCAGTGGACAAGAGTCAGCATGGGCACCCTGACTGGTCTGTGACTATGTTCTGACACCTCTCCATCAGAACCGGCATTAACTTTTTCATCACAAGTGCCAGCCTTTGCCTCATGTGCATCAACGAGCCATGGGTGCCCATGACCCTTTCGCTCTACAACCTTTTATTTAGAGATGTATTCACTCAACTGTGAGTTTACAGGTATTAAAAGTGTGTGTGCCACGTACATCAGTGTGAAACACAAGGATATTTTTATTAAACCAAAAAAAAATAGAACCACATTTTTTTTCCCATTCCCTTCAGAATAACTCTTTAGCATACTATATTGAGTTATTTAGCTGTAATATGAACGCATTTTTTGCTCTGTATTATTCAACTTATATCAGATAACTTTTTATTATAACATTGGCATAGTTTAAACTAAAATGTTGCTTGAAGATAAACATCTGTTAATCTGCTAATGATAAATAAAGTCATCTTCACATTTAGGCTGTTTTTATCTAGCTGAACCATAATAGAAATCAAAATGCTTTCAACTATGAATTATTAGGAAATAAATTAAAAATACTTTTCATAGTTAATTATCAAAATATTTATATTAATACATTTTGCTTGTTGTAGCATGGAAAAGAAAACTAAAAATGAACAGGCTCAGTACTCAAAGTATCGAGAGGCAAGAAATACCATCAAGAGAGATTTAACTACCCTTCCTAATAGGTGGCAAGTGCAGGCCATCTATACTCTATACTATACTGGTCACTAATTTAGCAGCAAGTAATAGCAGCAATAAGGTTCAGTGGTATATCTTGTAAAGTAGCAGGCTGAGTAGAGAACCTAAATGTTGATCTGGGGCTCCAAATGTATGCAGTGCTTCTTACAATACATACAAATAGTATGGCACAACTAGAACTGACAGACCAGGACCAACCGATACATTACGTAAAGAGGACACTGTATGCAAGCTTACAATCTAGTGGGCATGGGGAAGGGCTGGACATACCGGTACGTCCATAGGGGATTGAAGGGGTTCATATTATTATGTATTATTATTATTAAATTATTATTATTATATTTATTATTTATAATAGTATTTATAATACTCAATTTTCATTCATTCTCACTTTTTATTTATTTCAATATTCTTACTACCCCCTGTCACGGTCCCAGGTCTAGTCGCGGTCCCGGGTCCTAATGTGCGGAGGACCGGTTTCCAGCGGGCGGACGTCCGCACGCACCCCTCGAGCTGTCGTTCGTGCTCCCCGGTCTTCCTCCACTGGCAGTTGGCAGGCCGATCGCCGGTGCAGGAAACAGAAAGGCAGATCTGGGGAATCCCCAGAGAGGATTACTTACAGGTTCGCCAGTCTCCGCTAGATCCACTGGGGGTGCAGTTAATTCCCACGGCTGGAGCCGTGAGTTAGAGGGACATCCTAGGACACGCCCCTGACACAGGTTGGGGGCTTGGCTTTAAGGTGGCGCCGGATTTAAATTTATTTTTATTTTTTTATTTTTTTCTTTGTTTGTTTGTTTACTAAAAAGGGGACCGGAAAGACTTGCTGCTTACCTGTTTTGCTCAGCAGCGTCTCTTGATCCGATGCGGTGACACAGGAACCCAGCTGAGTCACGTGAATGCACACCGCATCACATGACTCTGATCAGTTCCTGTTTCTGCTCTAGCAAGTCAGACGGGAAACAGCGGTTCCCGCGGAAGTCGGCGAGCGGCAGCAGAAGATCTGCAGTTCAGGTTAGGTGGGGGAGTAAATGAATGTATGTATGTATGTGTGTGTGTGTGTGTATGTGGGACACAGGGAGGCTGAAAGTGATGTACATGTACTGGCTGCCTAAGCATGATAGGGGTGCAATTGCTAACAATTGCTAGAAGCTATCAGCAATCACACTCATATCATGCCCAGGCAGCCACTACAATGACTTTATGTAATATATATATTTTTTTAATTTTGGCCCCCAAAATTAAGGTGCGTCTTATACTTGGGGAAATACGGTATATAAATGCACATATAATACACACACATATATATATATATATATATAATAATATATAATAGGTTTATTATGGCTTTGACAAAATTGTCTATATAACCTAACAGAATATAAGTATTTCGTTTTGGTAAAGATGTATTGCTTTCAGACTTCATCTTTTTTAAATGCCTCTATGGGCATTGCTAGGTAATAAAATTAAATCACGCTCAGTTAATAGCATTTTAAAAAAAACAATTACTTTTAGCAATATTAAATATTTGGATACCATAAAAAAAATTGATTCTATTATGAATAAGCATATTTTCTTCAATGCATTTTTAATTGAATTTGTTTTAAAGTTAGTACAATTGAGTTATTTTTATATCGATATTGTGATCCCTATCTTAGAACTACCAAACTTTTATGTATACATAATTAGGTAATTTAATAACTTTCCATACAGAAAAATAAAACGTATCACTAAAATCTCTCACAAGTATCACTATGACAACAGCTATCGGTCCTGAACCATCAAATGCATGTATTTTGTGTTTTTTTTTTCATGAAACAGTAAATTTGAGAAGGCCTTGAAATGTATAGAGTGGTTTGAAGTGTTATTATTACAAAAGTAAAAAAGCATATATCTGAAGAAATCACATCAAAGACACGGCTGGTCTTTAAGGTTTTCTCACTGTGGACTGAAAACACAATCAAATCAGCAAGTAGTTTTCTTTTCATTTAGTGATTTTAATTAATTTTCCCGATAGTGTTCCTACGGTAGAAGAAAATGTGCTCTGAAACTTTGGTATGTTTTTTGATGAAAGATGTTTCTTTTTTAGTTTTTCATTCAGATTAAAAAAAAATAATACAAATATTTCTGAGATCAAAGTTTTGCTTTCTGACTGAAGGAGTAGCATCTGATCATGAAGCAATACTTTTTTATCAAATGTTTTAGAAAACAAATATGTCCAAGGTAATATTGTATTTGCATAAAACATGCTGGTATAGCAAGGATAAATTGTTACAGGAGTTCTCTTGTATGTTAGGAAACAAGTGTTTTCTCAATGGAACAGCAGAGATGTAATTTGCCTAGGCCATTAGATTATATAGGGTAACCCAGTGGCGCATTTACCGTCGGCATTGCCCTGGGCTTAAGACAAAGCAATGCCACCAGCCATGCCCTTTAATAGTGCTGGGCAAATTTGACTACTGGGTTTGTAACAAAATGGAAATCAAGCTCCCTGTTACATGCCAGAGTGGCTATCATTGCCTAGGGCTGCTGCCCTAGGCCTGGGCCAACTTGGCATAGGCCAGAATATACCACTGGGGTAACCATAATTGTAATTATTGAATTAAAGCTAGTAAACCCGTTATATATGTATACTATATATTAATTAGGAAGTTTAATAATTACTGCAACAGTAAATAGTTACTATATTTGTAAACTTTTTACATTACCACCAATGTAATAATAATGTAATATAATCATATGTATACAGTATATAGTATTCCTGCATCAATATTTTTCTGAACCAATTATTTTGAGAATAATAACTTGATGAATATCTAATGAACCAGAAAATGTATACTGTCTTTAACCCATAAACAATAAATAATAAAAACATGGAACCCCCTTTTTTATGTAGAGCTTTAGGTACTTCAACAGTTATGTTAATACCATAGTTTTTTTCCCATCACTTTCCCAAATGGGATATCCTGAAATTGGATTATTGAATACTAAACATTTATCCATGCTTTATGGTGATGAGCCATGCATATAAAGGAAGTTCATACTGGCAGCCAAAAGCAGTTGAATATTAATCAAGCTGTTTTTTCCTATAAAGAAAAAAGGATGATATAAGGTGTCAATTTAACTTCAATGCAAGGTTTGTACCTTGGGGTGTACCTAGATCATATCAGAAATAAAAAAGTTTTTTATGAACAGGAAGTCTACTAAATTTTCCATCTCTCTCCAAAACATATTTAAAGATTAAACTCAGAATGGGGTACTTTTTTATTATATATATATATATATACCTACAGTCCAGGGCATTAATAACTTTAAATACATATTCTGGTTCTGCATTTAGTACATTGTAGTTTATTCATGTTTGTCATGGTATATTGAGCAAGTATCATACTTTATGGTTTTATATTAATTGTAATGCATGGCCCGGGGGGGGGGCTGTTTGATCTTATACCTCATATTACCTGATTTGGGTTTTTTTTAAGTTTTCGATATTTTTCTTACATTTCTTTAGAGATTCAAAGGTATATTTAGATTTAGTAGAAGTTGGACATGGTGGGTTATACATTAAGAGCTTTCCTGGCTTAGAACCCCTTGTATTTAGTGGTGGTGTTTTTAAATTCATAGTGTTCCAACATTGAATGTGAGTTTTGGCATTATGGCACTTCTTATTTTGGACATGATCTATGACTATGGAAAACAAATTACGGTAAGACATCCTTAATGTGCGTATCTCCAAGCTTTATGGTTTATGGGAGATAAATCTTAGTTTGTTTGTTTTTTTAATATATTAGTTTTATAATTGCCATTATTTTCACAAACATTTATATGACAAAATGTGGCTGTAAGATCACCTATGGGAGAAATTGTGAGCAAATCCATTTCATCATACGGTATATTATATTGTTTTTATAATTGCCAATCTTGTGTCCAACATTGATATGACAGAATGTGACTATAAGATCACCTACAGGAGGAATTGTAAGCAAATCCATTTCACCATAAAATTGGAAGATCGATTGCAGATATGCCTTTTGATTGTACTTAAGAGAATGTTTTAAAAGAGGGGTGAGTAAGAGGTATACTTATTCAACAAAAAATAGTGTACTTTTAGAAAAACAGACTTTGCTCTAAAACAATTTTGAGCTCACAGCACAGATGGTGTTTATTTACTAAAAAAAGATATGAAAACTGATATACTTCAAAGTGACCTACTGCATCTGCTCTTGTTTGTCTGTGGTGTGTAATGCTGTTCCGCTGTGGGACCAAATCATGTAATTCAATGTCCACAGGATTATCAATGTAGAATTCTGTTGATCTTGTATTTTTGCTAAAGGGGGCAGGTTATTTTTATATTTTATTAAATATATGTTTGTATAACATTACAGTATTAAGTAATTTTCATTAATCTTTTTTTAATCCTGTAGCAAAAGAAACATTAAATATGGTTTTAAACATAAAAAATTAGGTACAGTCACTGTTGTTTTTATTCTAGATGTTTAGATCAATGACTTTTACAATGATGGAAATTTATAATAATTGTAAATATAACATTTGTAAATATATGTATTTCATATTGTTCCACAAAGTGGAATATACATATACATCATATACATGCAGTGCTATATGTAGCAACCAAAAAGCAATCTCTGAGTTTGTACCAACTTTACCCCATAGGGTCTAGCTGCCAACCGTCCCATTTGTTGGGGCAGTTGTCTTGGAATCTTTGTACTAGTGACTAAGCATTTCCTCATTGTGAACAATTGATACCTTTTGCTCCTACTTTTTACTTTTCCCACTCCCCACAGTCCTTACCTTGTCTCACCATGTCCGAACCTATGTTGCTGACCCTGACCTGGACTGTGACCTTTGATGTTTGCAGGTAAATTCTACCTTTATTTTGCTTGCAATTTCCCCATGCTCTTACCTGTTACTGAAAAGGCTGTACCCTCTATTGACCTTTTTGGAGAAAAACTTAAAAAGGGTATGCTCCCCTCCAATGTTTGCTCTCCAAACCGACCTGCGTTTCAAAGTATTATACATAATTTTTTAATTAATATCTGTTGATTTTGGATTGCTTTCCTAACAGCATAGCCCTCATTGTAACTTAAGTTTGTGTATTGCAAAACCATAAAAGCCCATCAAATTTTAAAAACAAGAAGAGTTAACATAGGCACAATATATTTCAAATGATTATAAATTATTGGAATATTGGAATTGCAAAACCATATTCATGAACACACTGCAAAATAAAAGTACACTTAACACAAAACAAAAAATATAAAATAGGTGCAACACAGACATTCTTTCCTACAAATCCCCCAGTACATCTGAAACCAGATGATAGACATGATGGGCAAATGCACTGCATTCATTCCAATACACATGCTTCTTTTATATAGTAATTTAACAGTAAGAATTTCAATTTCTTCTTGAATCTCTTTTTTAGCAGCTTTTAAGAGTGGTAAAGAAAGTAGGACATTGGGTTTCACTGAGTACCTAAAGTAACCTAATGTAAGGTACAAAAACATTGCAACCTTGAGTTTCACAATAACATTTATACAAATGCATATTTACTTCTATTATAACTTTATTTTCGTCCTCGATTGTGCTCTGTGTTTTTCTGTGTTGATCTTTTGTCCTTCATTTCAGCGTCATTATTTCTGTTTTTTCCTGGTTCAATCCTAGTTTTAATTCAGGTAACTTACATTTACAGGTTAAACCTTTAAAAGGATGATCTAATTCATTTTGCTGAATTGATCTGTGCTATGCATCAAGAGAATACAATCAGCTTGTGGGACATTTTTTTTACCATTTCCTAATAATGATAGTGGTATAAGTAGTGGGATCCACATTTGGATTTTTGTTTGGAGCAAAAATTCACAGGCCATTGGTTTTTAAAACCTTTTGGTTTTCCTGTAATTCTGCACAGACACAAAAAGATATCCAGGTATTTTAATTTGCAGATAATATGACTTCACTAAAACTCAAGAACATGATAATTTCTTTAGGTTTAAATATTACTATCCAACACTGACAAATAGTATACAAGCACGACCTCTTTTCATAGGCTGCCACACTTTCTATGTTTGCATGTAGAAGAAATCTCAATAAAAATAAAAAATATATAACTTACGCATAAGGGGGAAATCGGGCTAAGATTATATATGTTGTTGTGTAAGGTAATCAAATATTTCTCTGCTTACTTTAATACCGCGAGTGTGTCCTGTACCAAACTCTGAACTTGATTAAGCCACAGTAGATTCCATTCTCTGTCTACCTCCTCTTCTAATTTGTTTGTGCCTTTGCCTAAAACCTCAGAACTTGTTTTTTACCAACAAAAGTGCAGAGTTTATTGTGTTTCAGTCCACTGAATGTGTCTTGTTTCACTTGCAGGTAGCCTATCAATCTCCTCAACTAACTTGATGGAGAACAGAGGATAGCACCTTCTGGCCTGGGGCAGATACAACTGAGTGCCCCCCTGACCCATTGCAGGGCCATCCTCACCTGTTGTCTCTGTAAGTCAAATTGTTATGTTACATAATACTTGTTTTGTCCTGTCCACCCATTGTATGGCGCTACGGACTTTGATTTTGCTATATAAAACAATAATAATAATAATGTAACATGGACACTAGCACACACACACTTACATAAATACTCACTGTAACACATACAAACGTTTAAAAAAGAAAACACACTAACATACATTTACACATTTACTCTAAAACAAACCATTATAGCTCACCGCTTTACCATCTCACACCATCACTTTACCTGGACCCTTTCCTTATTGCTGCTTGCACAGTCTTGGACCAAACTGTGAGATTGCAGATGAACCAATGCAAGCTGGCTCCTCTGCATAAGAGAACCAATAACCCCCCCATATGTTTCGTCTTCATGGGCCTCATTAGTGGGGTGTGGTTGAGGCGCCTGTAGGTGAGCCAGAGCCGGCTTTAGGTGTTCTGGCGCCCTGTGCGGACT
>VKOC01031622.1:0-17719 GCA_009364415.1 Spea multiplicata
ACTAATCGATTATGAAAATAATCGTTAGTTGCAGCCCTACTTTAATGTGTGATTGCTTTCTGGATAGAAGGGCTTAGAGTACAGTCATGTGTATCCAGAGACAACCTTATCAGCCATTGACCTTTAATTGATTTAAATGCCCAGTCCAGTAAAGGAACTTCTGTTAGTATGGACCGCTGGCACTATTAAACTGGATAATAGCAAAATTGTGTGTTGTTAGAGAATAGTACACCATATGGCACATCCGGATTTTAACAGTTTCCTGGGCACTTGGTGTCAATTATAAATATGATGTCATCATACACCTACACAACACAAGATTTGCTTTATGGCGGCCGGTGCCATAAGACAAGTTACCCTACTAGTGGTGCCACTGAAAAATAAACCTGTAACGTATGTTATTAAATGAAAAGTATTGCTGGTCACCCAAATTTCTGTATTGTTCACAGATTAAGCAATCTGAGAACCAATTCACACCTCCATGTAAGATTCATCTATTTATAGTGCTGCGTCACCACAGTAATAATTTGTTAAATGTTTCAACATGTTAAGTGAAGAAAATTAATTATGGCTGTTTTCTTAAGAATTCTAACACAGTGATGAAATGGGTTAGTGATTATTTCAAGGGTGCGGTAATGCCGTTTTATTCTCAGGGGTCGGTGAAGCAAACGTACTTGGCTTCACTGATGACCATTTTTTCAGTGGAAGGAGTGGACATTTCTAGTTTACTTTTCTGACAGCCATTGCCTATCATCAGACGGCACTGCCAGGTCTGCTGCGATGATCTGCTAGTGCCTATAAGCTCACAATGCTTTCCTCCCTGTCACCAGTGGCAGATCAGGAGCGTGATCTTTGGAAGAGCACTCACCCTAACACACCTGGACACTCAACACACGCACACACACTAATACTAACACAACAAAACACACACCCACTAACATGCACAGACACCCACAGACACTAGCTTAACCAGACACACATACACTATTATACTCAGACACACACACACTAATAACACATATACACCCACTAACAACATCTGTGACTCAATTGTCTTGTAAAGCCTTAGTTGTGCGCTACTACCGTGGAGTCTCGCAAGTTACGTTACCCCACTGAACCCCTTCCTCCTTGCAATTAGGTACATAATGAGTTAAATCCGGGACTCACAACTTACCTCTTTATTCCTACCCTCCAGAGCATTCTGCTGAATTTCTCGATGTGGGCAATTGCCCTATGGCCCCCTTGGATCCACCTGTGAGGTTGATGTGCCATCAAACTAAAAGATGTGGGCTTAAGCGTACTCAGAAAGTTCCATCAAATGCCTTAAATTAGTCTTTTTTATCTTCATATTTATATCATGTTTTTTTCTATTTTATTTAGTAGATACTTTCTTTGTGCACTCCCAACTGTTACATTATCTATTATTACTGCATATGTCATATACTCCCAAAATACATTTATCATGGTTGCATATCGGAAGTGCTACCTTGGGTTGAATCAGGTTGCAATCAGTGATGAGAAAACTGCCGAAATATAATGTCATTAAAGTACTTAATGCTCAAAAATGACAAATCCCAGATATTTACCAAATACTCCCATGTGATTCTTTATCAGACCCCCCTTATCTCTCTGCACATTAAATGAAATGACATCGTTGGAAGGATGTTTTATGCAGAAATCAAAGTCTATATATTTCTTTTATAGACACTGGATTAATAATTGTAACAAAAACAGATTGATTTCAGCTTTCGGAATCCCGAGGGAGAATAACGTTAATTAAAAGCTTTTCTTTGAAAGAACGAATAAAGCGCTCTTACTTTGTGAGGTTCGAGAAGTCATATGTTTATGTCAGTAATGACAATGGGACGTGGGTCTCCAGCTGAGACAACCCTCTGTCTCTGTCCAAAGGCTGGATAGATTTCCAGTTCTCTATCTTATTCCACCTTACGCGGCTTTGAAGAACTTTTCCTTTTCGATATTTCAGATGCCTGTGGGGCTGTTATTTCATATGTTTAGAAATTTCAAATGGAAACATAGAAGAAAAGTGTTGCTCTAATCACGTTTCCTACAATATATTCTTCAGTCCCTCTTGTAACAAGTAATCATTCCATAGCTTCGAATATTGCTACAAAGAGAATGTCTATTCTTTGTTAACCGTTTATCGAGGTAGCTTCGTCCTTTTAACGAATTGGCAGATTTTTCATAACTGCATTTTTTCTGTAACAGTGACACTGGGCTATAAGAAAAGGGCAGAAATAAAAGCTTTCACACCCAGGCATCTGTACAAGCAGAAAGATATTTTAAACAGTCTATTTTTATCATCTTTGTTTTGAATGAGACATTTACTTTGGGATCCTTTACTTCCGTTTGCAGTCACTTTTAATTACATTACTGGGGAGAACAAAAATGCATTGACCAGTAAGCACGCCACACCTGTCAATTATACATCAAAGACTCCATAGGCAGCCACATATTAATTATGACCTTTTCCCCGTGGAGTAAAATGATGGATTATTTAACATCTAGTCTTTTGTGAATAAACAAGATGAAAACGGAGACAGATACGGTTGTGATAAGACAGAGACCAATATGAACAATTATGTCCTATTCATTTGACATTCCACAGACGTAATGAGCTCTACAGAAAGGCAATGTCTTGTAAGGGGTAGGGGTGATGGGTGGGCTTCATCTGTGTTCAGATGGATCCAGTCCTGTAGATCATAATAAAATCACCTAGTTACTACGAGCAAACAATATATTGGTGTTTGTGTGGAGTACTATGCACTATGAATGGCAAACCCCAGACAGATTCTAGTAGAAGAAGAGATTAGTTGGCACCATAAAATGCATAGCTAAATCAATAAAAGTTCTAATAATTCACTCATTAAGCTAATTGAAGTGTGCATTATACAGTTTAACCCTTTTGAAGTAGGAACTTCCCCAGGACCTTTTTTTCATGATGTGTAGTGAATGGGTTAAATTCAACTCTAATTTATCCTTTTCGTGAATATAGTCACAATGTATATATATATATATATTGATATATTTGAGATGTAAGGCAAACACATACATATATTTCGAGTTATTAATAAATTATAAACATATTATTACTAGTATTATATATACCGTATATATATATATTCCCATTCTTTCTTCTATCTTCCTCTCTATCTTTCTTCCCTACCCCTTTCTTTTTTTCTCTTTATTTCCCCCCCTCCTTTTTCCTCCCTCCCTCCTTTTTTCTTCTTACTCCCCTTTTATTCTCCATTTTTCTTCTCCTTCTCCCATTCTCTCCCTCTCTCTATTTGTTTCCCTATCTTATCTTTTCTTCTTCTCTTTCTTCCTTTCTTTCTACTTTCTTTCTTTTTTTTTTTCTTCTCGTCCCAGCCTTTACGTTTTCGGTGAAAGTTCAGCGTGTTACGTGGCTGATAGCCCTTACTGAAAATTGTAAAGCATATCCAAATTTCATTCTCTGAAGCCTGCGTAGGACCCATAAATATTGACTCTTGCATTGCTCTGCATCAATGTTTTTTTTTCCCTCCACACTGAACACATATATTTATTTTTACTCATTGCAGGAAATTGCACCAGCAGTTTGAAATGTACAAAGAACAAGTGAAACAAATGGGTGAGGAAGCCCAGCAGCAGCAGGAGCAAAAGAGCGATGCCCCCACGTGCGGGATCTGCCACAAAACAAAGTTCGCAGACGGCTGTGGCCAGAACTGTTCGTATTGCCAAACAAAATTCTGTGCGCGTTGCGGAGGACGAGTATCATTGCGCTCTAACAAGGTAAGGATTCTACTTATAATAAATGCCTTGCGGGATGTATAGGTTAATATATTGCAAACAGATATATTTTAACAGTTAGGATTTGCACCGAAGATTTAAGGTTCACTTTGTGTAATGAGAAATCATGAATGAATACAAAGTCACAATGAAATAGCCACACACTAAATATAGCCCAGTGAGCATTGTCTGAATAGGAATTTACCGTACGTAATTTGGGATTTAATTCAATTAGCAGCTATATTAAAAAATCACAAGGTTCAACACATTAGTAGCTTTCTCTGACGTACACAGGCAGGGACTTGGCACTTAAAGTGCAGCTTGTCTGGCATCTGTTATGTAGCTGTTATCCAGATCAAACAAAATACCACGACTTTCCGAATAGATTCCAAATTTAAGTATTAGTGGCTTTTGGAAAAATCACAGTTGAAACAAAATATTCCTTAATAGGAAGTCTCTGTAGAACAAAATATGTCAGTGTGGATATTTTTGGCTAAAAGTAGTTTGAAGACGTGTTTGAAAACATAATGAAGGGATTAATATGGATATTTTGGGTTATAATAAATATGTACGGCAATTTAATAAATCAAAGTATTTTATTATGTCGGGAAAATGTATTTTCTGAGTGGTAACTTTATAAAATAAACCTGTAGTTAAACCAGAGGTTTGTGTATTTACAGTATTTAAGATAGAAAACGGGATAGAAATTCTCCTTTATACATATTGGATGCTCCCAGAGCAGGGTGTCACGTAGGGTTACTATATTGGCCATTTGTTCCAGAAACAAATACATATATACATTTCACATATTGCTGATCAACATATAACATAATGCTGTCCTGCAGGGGATGTATAACTGACTGATTCCTTTCTGTGACTTTATACATCCCACATACTACAGGGGGCAGCACTTTGGTGTTCAGCAAGTGGTAAATGTGCATACCTGGGAACTCTCCAGGTTTTACCTTGGGTCTCCTGCTGAAGCCCTATCTTCCCTGGGTCTATGGGTCAGATTCTTCTTTCTCAGGTCAGGAGAGGGGTGTGTGGTCACATTATCTCCCAGCCCGTGTTCTGCATACTCCATGTCCACTTTAGCCCCATCTCCGAGCCCACTTACTGCCCACTACATGTTATTTGGGCGTAGCCCTGTGCAGTCACAAGCTAGCCTCAAAATATAGAGAGCTCTGTGTAGCCTTCCCTGGAAAGTTCTCAGGTATGTATATGTATCTGGGGAAAAAATGGCTGATATGGCAACCTTGATGCCACAGGATGTGAACATTACAAAAACTTAAAGTGGACCTGTGAGAGTCATAGATTATACCATAACCAAGCTCTCTGTTATGGAGCTTTTTGGTTTGAAAATCCACCTCATCGACAGCTGACATCAGTGTCTTAGTGAGTCTTAGAACTTTAGAACCTTAGAACCTAATCACTTGTTTGTCCTGAAGTTCTTTCAGTTCTACACATCCCACCATTACAAGGTCTGCCTGAACCAATTAACAATCATCAGTAATCAGGGAGAGATCCTAAAAAAAGATTAAGAAAGTTGGCGTCTCCTAAGGTATAAACTGTATATATTATATGCAGCACTCATGTTTATCGATAGTCGTTACATAGGTTAATTGTACAAGATATAGAATTGTAAACTGTAGGATTTGGAAAAACAATTCTTCTTTAAATCCCTCTGATAAAATAATCATGCGAGGTTAAACAGATATCATATTCCAGGGACTATTTTACGTCACGGTGCCACCTAAGGTAGATCATGATGAATTCAGATTTTAGAACGTGGCAAAATTCAGCATGTAATATTAGGAGGTTTCATTTATGATGCAATTGCCAGGATGCTTTAGCGGCACAAAAACTCGATTGTAGCTCCCATGTGACAGCCTCGCAATGTAGCGAAGCAGAGCTCCGAAATACGTTCTCTTAGCCCAATTTTCTGGTTTATGGTAAGGAAGGTGGATGATGGTCCTGTCGCCTGAATTCTGAAAATATCTAAATATTAGTAAATATAACAGCCGCACGATTCCATACTTTCCCTTTATGTTATCACAGCCTGGCCCGGGATGTTGTTTCACTTTAAATTAAATGTGATGTCCTAATGCTGCAGTCCATCTCTGTTTATGTTCGATAATTACCATTAGAAAACACACTGCTGCCGTAATCCAATCACACCACATCGGCCGCCAGTGAAAGAGCTGTAATGATTTCATTTCATTTATTCAGAATATATTTCATGCTGTTACCTTTATATCATTTTAGATACAGATGGAAAACAGAAGCTGCTCTTAACCCTTTTAGTGCCAGCGTCCCAGTGGGGGAGGCAGGCAGTGAAACAAAAGCTTGTATATGCCTTGATGATTTCATCCTTAACTGTTTCATTTCCATTGACCTCCAACATTATTTGTTTACGTTTCTTTCTTTTATTTTTATTTTAGTAGCCTAGATAATGTAGGCGTTTTATATTTTTTTGCAGTATGTGTTGTTGCTATGCTTATTTTTTTAGTGCGTTAATGCCCCTTTATTTAAGAGTTTAAGAGGCAGATGGGTTTGAAATTTGGAATTTATGCTTTATATCTTTAGGGGTTAATGCATATGAAAATTTTGTTCTGGCCCCAACGTATAATTGTTCAGAGTGAAATATGCTAATGCATTTCTAATCATAAAACCACCTGTAGGCCCTCAACCCCATAGTGACTACTACCTGATGACACTCAAAGGAATAGTCTAGCCACAAAATAGATTTTATTATTATTTTAAATGTATATTGGTGTCCACCTTCCATGTAATCCAATATATTCCACTGCATGCCCATCTGTACTGGCATTCTTTAGTTAGAATATTCAAATTGTGTTTCTCATCATATGTCATGCCCTGCCCGTCACCACTTCTGAAGCCAGGAAGTATAGGCAGGAATCATACTCATGTACATGCTAATAGCACATTTAGATCAATGCGAGTAGTAGCAGTACGTACCAATAACATATATATATATATATATATATTATATATATCAGTATCCGGCCAGCATACATGCAGTAGTATGGAATTTAGGAGAATGGGAGTTCCATTGAGCTTCAGGAGGTTTAAATATGAATGTTTCTTACTTCAGTAGAGGCAGCCAGGAGACGAGTCCAATAACCATACCTGGGAACTCCAGGTCAACACCCAAATCCTCTGGGTCGCGGGAGCGAGGTCTTGAAAGGCCCCACTCCCTGTCCATTTCCCCTTTACATGGGGGTGTTTCCTGCGATATCAGTGGGAACTCCCAGTAACATCAGCAGGAATGCCCCTACATCATCGGGAACACCCACTGATGTCAGCAGGACCCCCCACCAACATCACGGGACCGCCTGCTGACATCATGGGACCGCCTGCTGACATCAGTGGGCAGTCCTGGCCGCATCCCGCAAGGGAAGGCTCCGGGTAGTCGGAGCTCAGAAGTTCCCAGGTAGGCCAATAACTAAAGAATGGCTGCACCAATTTACATTCAGTAAAGTGCACTGGAGTCTGTGCAAAATGATTTTAACATAAAGACAGAACTAGAGTGGATCTTTAAGAACAATCTCTAAGTAACTAGAACTTTATTCCATAATTTCTTAGGTCTACAGCCTAGCTAAAGGTGGCTACTTGCAGTTAACATCTCTTCAGCTGGTGTGAACCAGCATACCTCAAGTATAGCTACCTAACTCAATAGCTACAGTCAATTTAGTCTAGTGAATCGTCACAATGTTACTGACAAGCATAGGATCCACTTTGCAGAGTAGGACCAACACAGCACCTGATGTTCACCTGCTTCAGCCCCCACGTGGCATCCTCACAATGCTCTGCAGCTGAGCACCGCAAGGTGACTCTTCAAGTAAGGTGAGCAGGCTGTCCTGTCCTACGCCACCTATTCCTGCCTTTGGTCCTACTCCTCTCTGCTTCCACCACGCCCCAAGTATCTGCTTCGACACCTCAAATGTTGTCAGTAGCAATTTATAATATCTTGCTCTATAAGCTCCCTGCAACAACTTTTCTAACACATAGCCAAGTTCTTAGAAACAGTAAATTCTTTTAAAGTAACATTTTTTATCAACCGCTATTGTGTGTTTACCTTGTAAACCGATGTAGTGGTATGGAACCCAACAATTCAGGCTTCTTCTCAGGAGCCCCTTCTCAGTTCTTCCAACATTAGTCATAGTTATAGGTGGGTAGATTGGCAAGTTCCCTCACCGCACTTATTTACATCTGAGCCTTGCATAAATTGGTTAGTGTGAACATTCTGGATTTTACACCCTCTATAGTGAATCATTTGCTTGTTTTACCGGATTATTGACTAATATCAACCATTAATGTTTTTTTTGTGCATTAGTTAATTTGATAATCTATCTCAAACGTACAATCGTGTTGAAGTGTAAAAAATCACACTGTCATCGTCGAGAGGTAATCGATAAATTCCTGCTATTTTAACACCCTGTATATCTTGTTACTTGTGAGCCAACGCACTAACACGCCATAACAGGTGATAATCTGCTCTAGGGGTGCATCATGTATAGCAATGTGATTTGCGTCTAACATGTTCTGCGTCTATTCTGTGTTACCTTATTCTTCTTTCCTGACTTAAATAACCATATTTTCTCTTTTTTCTTTTTCCTTCCTTTTTACTCAATTTCACGGACATTGCTTCAGGAGGACAAAGTGGTTAGAATCTTTCTTTTTCCTATTCTGTCACAATTTAGTGAACACGCATTTCAAACTCCTCACTGCATCCCAATGTTTGTCTTTGTCATGCATGTTTTAACCCATGCATGAATAAAAATAAGTGTTATCTAAAGGGATTTTTAACCCATTGAGTGTGTAGTGTGTTGCATTCCAATACACCACTTAAATGGGATTAAAAAGTACCCAGAGATCCAATTGGTTACTTAAGAATATAAAGCTTTCCCGTCAAGTCATTTGATGTTTAAACCATTCTCACAATTTTATGTTATTGATCTGATGTTTAACTAAACATGGCCATAATTTGAGTTTTGTTGAGAACTACGTCATCTGCAGGCATATGTTGTTATACTATGTAATTATAGCATATATCTACCAATCTTCCTGTCGTCCTTATCGGGGAGGAAGCGCTGTAACTTTTGGTTCAATGGCCCCGGTAACAGCTGCATTGCCCTAATGAAAAGTCATGTTTTAATTGCACCAAGTCTCACTATAAATCGGTATGATAAAATAACACTGAGGCTCATCTGTTGACATTCTGTGTTGGAAGCAGGGTCATGGGACAGGCAGGTTTTAGCTGGGCTAATATGATAAGTGAAGGTCTGTTTCTACATAAGGTATAATGATACACCCTCGGGACAGGGCTGATAATCGTCTTGCATGTTTTATGATCAGCCACTAGTCACGTGTGGTCGTTGTAGACAGCATGCGCGTCTGTGGACACTCTGTGTCAGTGGCAGGCTGGGCCGGCCTTTGGGGTGTGCGACCTATGCGACCGCACAGGGCGCCACACTCCAGGGGGCGCCGCGGGGTCCGCCGCAGCCGTGGGGTCTGCTGCTGCCCCTCTGCGCCTAAAGTAAAACATCGTTTTTTGTTGTTGTTTTTTTTAACTTTATTTAACATCCTCCATGTTAAATAAAGTTTTTTTTTAACTTTATTTAACATGGAGGATGTTAAATAAAGTTAAAACTAACAAACAAAAATCCAATGTTTTGCTCGTGAAGTTCTCAGCAACCGCTCGACGCCCCTCACTCTCCGTGACGGGGTCACGGTGCCGGCATCTCATGTTGAGCGCCGGACTATTCCGGCGCTCAACATAAAATGCCGGCAGGACTCCTCAAGGTAAGTTCAGGGAATAAGGAGAAGTAGGGAGAGGGGATAGTTTGAAGGGGCAGGGCGGGGTAGTTTAAGGGCGGAGGTGGTAGTTTGAAGGGGCAGAGGAGGGTAGTGAGGGGGGGCGCTAGAGGAGTAGTTCGCACAGGGCGCCAGAGCACCTAAGGCCGGCTCTGGTGGAAGGCATACACCATAACATTGTGCAGGGTGCCATGGCAAGGACTTTGAGATTACATTAATTCGAAATATAAGAATATTTATTATCCATCGCATTTTTAGACAAATCTTCCCTTTGGCGATGAGTAATAACTAACTGCACTGTTATCTACATTATAATGTGTTTGACTATATATATATATATATATATATATATATATACATACATGAGTATTCCTCCAAGTTCTTAAGTTGGTTATTATTTAGTTATGACAGGTAATAACTTCAGAAGAGGATATTGATAATGCTGACTCTGCCACAGGCTGCCACCGGTCTCAGTTTCCACAAGGTTACATTTTTTTTTTTTACTATATACATTCGCAGTATGTATATTGGCTACTTCGGACCTTACGCCCAGTCCAGTAAATGGGAAATTCGCTGGGAGAACGGACAGCCACTATCTCGTTATCACTGTTATTACAGCAGCTATGGACTGAGCACAGGTCATACAGCCCTTAAACTGGCAACAATGGCAATTATATATAAACCACTTTGTCTGAAGATGACTGTCTAGCATATGTCTTGATAAATAATTATAGTGTGTGGTTCAAGAATTTCTCGACCGAGGAGCATGACTTACTTGGGAAATGAAAATAGCATTTAAGTGATGGATGAGTTTACATACAAGAAATGTTCATCACGTATATGTTATAACTAACATTCTCAGGTGAGAGCAAGTATCAGGACAGACGTCCCTTTCCAGCTTACCTTTCCCAGTTCTACATTAATAGTCTGCTCAGCTGAAAGGGATAATTGATGCAAATGAACTACTTTTTGAAAGAAAGGGAAATAGTTTAGGTATTTAATCATTTATCTGTTAAAAGTTGTATAGATTTAATTAGAATTCAATAAGCTAGTTAGTTAAAAGTTTGTATTAAATTTACGTTTTTTTTTTTTTCCAAATCCCCAAGTGTTAGTAAAACCATGGACACTGCATCCTCATATATCATTGGATTAATAAGGAACGTGTTTGTTATTCACTTTAAATGTATGCTTTTAATTGGATTTATTTTGTGAAATCAACAATACGGAATACAGAGATTTATGGTGGTTCCCCAAATGTGCTGGATTGATGACATTTTATTTACCGTTTCTTTGGGATGGGATTGCTTCTTTGTAACCCCTGCCCTGTTAGGTTGACCAAATGTCCCTATTTTTAAGGGGCTAGCCCCTGATTCAACTCTTAAAGGTATATTTCAAAAAGCAACCCTGTGTTTTGCTTTAAATACCATTAAAAGAGTATTTTATCGTAGTTAGTAGCCCTGGAAAAGTCTCCACAGACCAATTTCAAGTTGATACTGAATGGGATCTTTGTTGAACAAAAATATGCTTATTTGTGATTGCGCTACATTAATTACCGTATTTTTTTTAGAAAAATTTGGCCTCTTATACAGTGGTGGTCGATTTTTTACATTTTTTTTTTACTAGGAAAGGGGACCTGCTGCTTACCTGTTTTGCTAAGCAGTGTCTCTTGATCTGTCACAGTGACACAGGAACCCAGTGGAGTCACGTGAATTCACATTGCATCACATGACTCCGCTCAGTTCCTGTTCCTGCTAGAGCAACGCAGAGGGAAACAGCGGTTCCCACAGAAGTCTGCGAGCAGCACCAGAAGATCTGCAGTTCAGGTAAGGTGGGGGAGTAAATGAATGAATATATGTGTGTGTGATAGCATGGATCCGTGTGTAGGGGGCACAGGGAGGCTGAAAGTGATGTGCATTGAAGTCTGAGTCTCTACATCAGGAAATAATTGGCAGACTAGATGTGCCGAATGATTCTTATCAGCCGTCAAATTATATATATGTATATTATGTATCTTTCTATGTTTACCACCAGTTAGCTTTAGTCCTGGCTTAGGGACCGTTGAACAAGTCCCCTGACCCCTAACATGACCCCCCGGGCACATGTGGGGAAAGCATTCCCACTGATATGATTAGCTGCTTCAAGCACCCTATCAGTGGGGGGAATTCATCAGATCACAAACGAGGCAGGGAGCTCCAGCTTCTAAAGAGTATGTTTTATTTTTTTTAAAGAAGGCATTTTCAGGTACTCATAACTAAACGATTTTTCTTTGGTGAGGCTTTCACCACTGTCCCTTTAACAAAGAACCTCTATCTGGATTTATACATAGGGAAATCTCTTATCAGTATATTAATAATCTAGTGGCCGCTATACATTGTATGTAAATAGAGTGACAGGGTAATGATACTAAATATAATAAATACAAAATAACATACATAATCATGGTAAAAAATAAAAGGCATATGTATGCTTACATGGCATTTTGGCTGAGAATGGTCTGTGGGTTTGTGTATCAGTTTGGAGAATAGTTATAGTTTAATGTAAAAGGTGAGGATTTCTTGGGCTTGTGGTGGTAGTGGTGGTGCTTGAGAGTGGCAATAGACTTATAGTGCGTAAAAGAGTTAGACATAGTGTGCTCCAGATCTAAAAGAAAAAGAAAAAAAGGAATATTGTGTATGAATGGTACACTAGTAAGTGTGAGGAATATTTTTCTAAGCTTGCAGGAACTTTACAACTCACAAGAGCTGCATCAACAGCCATAGAGTCAGATAGCATCCGCGCTCCTTATTTCCGAGGATACTGTTGAGCAAAAGTCACTGAATAGAATGGATACATTGGTGGTTGACTCATGAATTCTAGCATTTTATCCTTGTACACGATGACTTTCAGATGGTCAGGTCTCAGACTACCCAAAAAGGGAGAGATCAGGTCATCATATAAAGTTCAGCGCATGCAGTTGCCTCCTGGCAATACCCACACACAGTAATGTGTACCTTATTGTAGTGATACACCGATACTTCATTTTATTTAACGTTGGTACACCAACGTTTACCCTATAAGAGTGGCAATCCAGCTGTTTTCAAGGAAATTCCATGTGTTTATCCCTGCTAAAAAGTAGAAAACTTTAATGCATAGATATGTACGTATTGTAGGCCTATAAATATTCCTATAATATTATCGTAGTATCATTCATTTATCTAGTAAGTTTTACTAGCAGCAGTCGGCATACTTTGCTTACTCTATTGATTAGATATTATTTAAATAATGTATATTATGCATACTGTAGATATTTAAATGACAGGTCATTAAATTCGCATTTTCTCACCTACCTCTTATTCTGGTCACAGGTGTGTAATAAGACAATTAAGGTTCTTTGAGTACATTTGGGCATTATGGCCCAGCGGGGGGTGGGGGGGTGATATAAATACTTAATAAGCTAGATTCAACTTCAGTGGCTGGAAACCAGTGCCTGCATATATAAATAATGAAGACCTTGCGAGTGAAGTACAAAACATTAAAGGGCTTACTTTCTCTCGGACAGCTGCATGATGGCTATAGGGAAAGTGCGCGGAGGTCTACGGTGACCTAGTATAGGAAAATCACACGTGGAACTTCGCAGATTTTGGGTACTTACTTTAATGGAGTGATAAAAAAAACCCTAGCATTTTAGACGTGAACAAATGGCAACAACCCAGTTTCTGGAATTGCCCGTGAAACGGAAAATTTGGTTAACGACTTATATTCTGTAAAAAAAATAAAAGTTGAAGGCATCTTCTGGAGTTTTTTTTTTTTATCCAAAATGGATAATACAGAAGAAAAGTTCTGGATTGCAGGTAGTTACTTTTATTTAGTCTTTAGTTTTATACATTTGGAGTATTGAAGGGGTCATTAATGTTTTTTATATTGTACAGAGGAATTTGGCACATGTAGAAACAGTTCGCACATATGGCAATTTTTTTAAATGTTGTATAATAGGAATATCTCTAATCAGTATGACTGTCTGTTGTGGTAGATGATATTGAGGCGTGTTTCGAGCCTCATCACATAATTTCACCATCCTGATGTTTCCATTAGACAGCAGAGCTGACAGTCTGATTTACTATAAAATAACAGATTTAAGGAACTTGGTACTGACTGCTCCATCCACATCTAAGGAAGCTTGATACATCGAAAAGAATTGTATAATATATGTTTAATGTGCTTGGAAACTGAAACATGCCGGCAAATAATATATTATTGCTTGTTTGTACGAAGAACACACTACTCACAAGTTTGTTCTATTATGCGCATGTTGTGTATAATGTGACATAACATATGATTTGTGTATGGTCAATTTCTATTGATGGCTAGGAAAATGTTTTTTTTTAAGTTACAGCAGAGAAATGTAGTGGTCTTATTAAGAGATATTAAGGAGTTGTGGATGCATGGAATAGTTTTTAAGCAGGAGTAATGAGGGTCTAACACGTTGATACAGTGGGTGAGTTTAAGAATACATGGGATGCACACAATGTTGTATTCATTAGGAAAAAAGATCTAAAATAAAAGTAGTGTTTACAAAGCGTGAACGGATAGACATGTTGGGGCAGTTGACTATGTTCTATCGGATGACATTGTTTAATGATATGAAACTTGTAAGAACGGCAAAACATATACCAGTCAGTGCTAACTTTTAGCCAGAAATAGACGTACAATTATAAAATATCTGATTGTAGGATCAGTGTATTGAAAATTAATAAACAAATCTGAATTGTGTGGTCAGAATAATTTGGTAAATAGTCAGAATGATCTATTATCCCAACAGCACACAGCCTTATGTTTAGAAAATGGGCTTTTTCTCTGGCAGTATTAGCGGGGTTTGTCCTGTAGAACGATGTATATCATTTTCTCTTCTTAGAAATATTCTACTCCACCTAATCCACACAAATCAGAACCCATCCAAGTAACTATCTTTACCTATCTGATCTATAATGTTTTTTGCCTATTCTTTTTTTGCTCTGTTTCATGATAATGCTTGTCTAGTAGAGTCTACCGGATATATTTGCTGTTCTAAGAGGTAAGAAGCTGTGGCTGTGGATTCTTTCAAACTAATGAGAGGCTTTCATTAAACAACTAGAATGTTTAATTGTGTTTTTAATCGTTAACATCCCTGCTGTTGCTGGTATTATACCCTTATGTGTTGTTTCAGACACACAGTGATACTTGAAGGGACAGGGATCGTTTTTAGGTATAGGTTGGTGACACGTACACTACCTTTCAAAAGTTTGAAATGTCCTTGTTTTAACAAAAAAAATGTCCATTTAAAATAACAAGAAATGGCTCAGAAATGCAGAGCAGACGGTGTTGATGTTGTAAATGACTAATGTAGCTGGAAACGGCTGATTTTCAATTGAATATCTTCATAGACGTACAGAGGCCCTTTATCACTCCCATCACTCCCATCACGCCTGTAGTGTAACTGCAAACATCTGACCATGCTGCGATACAAGAATATGGCTGCCTTACTGATAAAATTTATAGAGCCCCTTGGAGTTATTTTGTAGCCTTCACATTATTTTTTCCATTGAGATGTTGAAGCTGTTGTTTTTTTTTCCTTTAGACCAAAACTGTTCAAGATTACATTTTTAAAGGTGCTGTTCCACTTTTACAAAAATATTTCACTCTGTAGGATACTAAGCATAAAACATAGCACTTGAATGCATTCATTCTTTTCTCCGGTGGTTTAATAAAATGAAAACAACACAGAACACAAAAGGAAGCCCTTACATTTAAGAGACCTCTTCAGTATATATGTGAACAATCCATCAGCGTCCGTATCAATGAAAATGATGGGTTCCAAGCAAATAGCGTGACTGAAACATCACGTTCCACACTAAAATACTTACTGGTGGAAAGTTTCAGGAAAACAACAGAGATATACAGAGAGATACAGAGAGAGAAACCGCTGCCCCACGGAGCTGAATTTTACCCTTGGATGTGTTAATCGGGCAGCTGTATGTATATATATAAATACAGGGAAAGGCAGAAAGTTTTAGTCTTTCACTTGAACCTGTCACAAAATATATAGAAAACATACTACTACTATGGTCACATACAGAAGATAAACATTTCAGTCCCAGATACTTACTTACATGTGTGTATATATACCTTTTATATATATATATATTTATATATATATATATTTATATATATACATACACAGACTATAGGACCAAAAGTATGTGGATACCATAATATCACACCTATTTGAGCTTATTGGACATCACATTCAAAACCCATGGACATTAATATGGAGTTGCCCACACCGCAGCTAAAAGAGCCTCTACTCTTTAGGGAAGGATTTCCACAGGTTAATTTGTGCCGATTCAACCAAAAGAGCATTTGTGGGGTCAGGCACTGATGTTGAATGAGAAGACCGGGTCCCAATCAGCTTTCAATTCATCCCATAGGTTTTTATGGTGTTAAGGTCAGGCTTCACTCATCAAACCATGTCTTTCCATGCTGGAACAAGAAAAACAAACTCACACCAGACTGCTGGAAGCAATTCTCCACATTGTCTTTGTATGCTGGAGCATTAACATTACCGTTAACTGGATGTGGCCCAAACCCTGAAAACAGCCCAAGACCATTAATCCTGGTCCCCTAAACATTACCGTAGGCGCTATGTTTTCCGGTAGGCCTCGTTCTCCTGGCATCCACTAAACCCATATTTGAATGTGAGATAGTGAAGCGCGATTCATAACTGCAGAGAACGCGTTTCCACCGCTCCAGAGTCAGTGGCGGCGTGCTTTACACGGAGTACCACGTGCAATGCCAAGTGTCATGATCCTCAGCTTGTGTTCCATGAAGCTCCTGACACTCAGCGATTGTGCTGATGTTGCCTCCAGAGGGGGTTTGGAGCTCTGTAGTGAGTGATGCCACAGAGGACAGTGGCCCCGTCCTGTGAGTGTGCGCAGTTTGTTAGTGTGAGTGGTCTACCGCTTTGTGGCTGAGCTGACAGGAGTTGGGCTTTTAACTTCACTGTTCATTACAAAGGGTTAACTGTGCTAGGTTTCTTCAGCAAAAAAGGGCTGAGCTGGCCCCGTGTAATGTATGATTTAATGGGTGAAAAGAGTAAACCCAGCTGATTTAATTATACACTTTACAGGGACAGCTAAGCTTCTGCAGCAGAAGCTTGCCAGGGGTTGGCCCTTCATAATGTATACTGAAGTCAAGAAGCTGAAACCACAACTCTCCTGCAAATTCATGTCAACTCTCCTTTTAGTCAATAAACGTCAAAGTGGTATTCAGTCAGCAGGGCTAAATTTATCTCTGGTAGCAGAAACTAGGCCAGAATGTTTCTTTAGAGACCAACCATGTCTATTTTCTGCAAAGGAACACGGAGCAACGCAGCCTTTTTTAAAAAAAGGCATGTAGATTAAAGATGTACTGAAATCAGCGATGTGATGTGGCTTAGGCCGACGAGCAGTGTTCCCTCTAAGCTGTGCGCTTGTGCGCGCGCACATAACTTTTTGAGGGAGCGCACACGTTATAACATTGTGCGCACAGTAACTTACGGGGAGCTGGGGGGGGCAGTCCGTCCAGGGTGTTCCTGGCACTCCTCCAGAGACGGACAGTAATGTCCGCCGCTGGAGGAGCAAGCTCGGTTGGGGAGATCAAAAATCTCACCCCAACCGGCTTAAAATCAGTCAAGGGAGCGGGAGGTCTGTTAATACAGACCTCCGATCCTACTCCCTTGCTATGCGCGCGGCAACTGATGCTGTGCGTCGGGATTTGATGTCAGATCCCGGCACACAGCACTGAAGCCACGCCCACCTTCTTTACTGCACCGGAAGGACAGGACAGAAGAAGAAGAGGAAAAAGAACAGAGGAAAGGTAGGAAAACATTATGTATATGTATGTATACATGTGTATGTGTATATATGTGTATATATATGTGTGTGTATATATATGTGTGTATATGTGTATATATATGTGTATGTATTTGTGTGTGTATGTATATGTGTGTGTATATATATATATGTATATATGTGTGTGTGTATATATATATATGTTTATGTGTGTGTGTATATATATATGTATGTGTGTGTATATATATATA
>VKOC01031623.1:0-10162 GCA_009364415.1 Spea multiplicata
TGTTCCAATGGCCCTTTATCACTCCCATCACTCCTGTGCTCCAATGGCACGTTGTGTTCACTGATCCAAGTTTAAGTTTAAAAGGCTGATTGATGGTTAGAAACCCTTTTATAATTATGTCACAGAAATGTACAGGTCCATCGTATCCTCGCCCGTTAAAAGGCTCGGCATGTAAGCGCCGTTGTATAGGTTCCTCCAAACTGTGAAATGTAAGATTTACCAAAACACAATGCAAAAAAAATACATTTTTAGGTTTTATTAACCCCTTAAGCTCCAAAAGGGTTAAACCCAGACTCCTAAGCTACGTATATATTAATATATGCGGCGTCCCGTAAAGAATAAAAACCCCACACATAGGAAGCGCGCCCGTCAGGTCACGGCGTGGCAGTGCCAGGTATTTTGCCCTGTTTGCGATTTGTTCACATTTAGGCTTAAGTCTCGTAAGCTGCTTGCGAGGGCTTAGACTCCGTGCCACGAACACTTATTACTAAACCTCTTTTAATTTGCGCGGTGCTACTCGGGGAGATCATATCACTCTCTGGGCTGATTTTTAATTCCCAGTCCGGACTGGTTTCCCCTGGTGGAATTTTTTTAATATTTAATAAGGATTTAACTCGCTTTATTGGTGTCCGCGCCGTAATTGAATGAGACCGCTAAGATGGGTCACCGAGTGCCGTTCATCAGCGAGCTGTCTAAACAAAACCTCTTATCCCTTCATGAGAATTCATTGTAGGGGGAAAAAACCGCTAAGCTGGGATAATGCGCCCCGGACAATGGACAGAGAAAACACGGAGCAAATATCAGGCTTTCCCAATTTAGGTCTTGAAATAATAGCTTGTCCGGCGCTAATCCCAGCCCGGCAATGAGAGCGCAGGGCGGCCCGTGGGCTCCCAGAGACCTGCTCCTGTTTGTGTCCTATTTCTTCTCTTGTCATGTGACTAGTCGACTCTATCTCTATATATCTCGTGTTAATCCTGTTTTTACCTTATTCAAGTGCTGTGTGATAAGGAAAAAAAAATATAAAAAAAATTAATAATATATATATATATTATATATTATATATAAAACACTGCTAATGTAAGCAAGCTTTTACTTACTTAGAGTAAAAGGGGGAACAGCTCCCAGCAGTAAGTGTAGAGAGGTAATACAGTGAGGGGATTAAACATTCATGGGATAGACATACGGCTCCTGAATCTAAGACGAGACCAACGACTGATTAAGGTTTGAGTCTTTATAGCAATCGGCCCCCCAGTGTCCTGCTGATCCCCCCAATCAGCCCATTGATAATATTGTTATAAATACTCAATAGTTTGAATGAAATTTTCGGAGCTTTAATAGTTTATTTTTCTTGTTTCTAGAATTCTCCGCCCGCGTGTGTCTTACGATTTCCTTTTCCTTTTTCAAATATGTTCTTTTTTTTTTTTTGGAATTCACGTTTGCCTCATTTTGGAAATATTGCTAATTCCTTCTATTCACTCAGAAATGAAAAGAAAAATTAGTTTGAATCGTTTTTTGCTCCTTTTGCAGAAGTCTGTTTCCTAGTTCTTTTATTTTGTTTTTTTTTTTTCTACTATGGGTACAGATTGAATTTCGCAGAATTTTAGTTGATACGCATCGCAGATATTATTCATGTTACTTTCTCATCTCTGCTGATCCCTCCGGGTTTGGTCCGGGACATTCCGGATGAAGCGCAGCTACTCTGGGTTATGGCGGAGAAACTCTGGGTCATCGGAGCGGCGTTGGACAAGTGCCCGCAAACCACGACGCAACATGAGCGGGACTGCACACTGACGTCAGGGGCATCCAGAAAAGGGAGGGCCCCGGGTAGCTGGAACCTGGATGTACCCAGGTACGCAGAAGAATCACCGGTGTGCAGCGGCCTGTTCTATATGTGATGCACGCTACCATTTTACATACCCCCCTTATATAGATATATATATAGGGTGTCCAATCTGAGGCACCTGTGCTGGGGGTGTGGCAAGAGACGGGGAGGAGTCAATTGGCCGCACCTTACCCATATAGCTATATATAGCCCTGCGACGCTTCACGAGAGCGCCACGTGGCAGCTGCAATGGAGATCAGGAAAATCAGGACTGTCCAGTAAAACACAGAGCTGTTGGGAGGTATATTAGCTATATGCGCCTGCATTCAAATCTACAGCTTACAAAAAAAAGATCTGTTTAAAGGGCTCCCGGGATCCGGTGAATGCTTCACTGTATCATGGTATATGATATAGGCTAAGAGAGCAGATTTGTCGCGCCCTGACAATGTTTTTAATCGCATGGAGCTCAACGGAATTCATTTTCACGCTTTTATTGGCAAAAGTTTGCATATTTTCACCAACGAGACAATGTCCTATCTGTCTCCATTACTTCCCATGAAGCAACGTCGCGCATGCGGCCATATTGGGAACTGATGATAAAAATGTGGATCTCGTTCACGTGTAAGCAGGGGAGAAATTCTTCTCGTTATTACAAAATGAGGGGAGCTCTGCGTCTAAGAAAACAAACAGTATCTTAAATGCAGGCATGCAGAAGAAATATAGACTACTAAAAGAAAACTAACTCTTTACCCTTAAAAATGCTTACTTTACATTATTGTTTAACTTTTTATGAAATAAACCATTTTAACTGTAGCGTTTAACGTATTTCACAAACTAAAAGAAACGGGAATCTTTAAATAAGGCATATTTTTAATCGTTTTTTTTATTTTTGTTGCAGGTTCTGGCATTAGAGTTGTTATTGCCAGCAGTCCTATTAACATTTTGATTAAAAAATGTTCCAAAATAAGGCTAAAAAGTTCAAAAGTTTGGGGTCTTCATGGAAAATAAGGAAATTTCTGGCTGTAACTTAATTGCAAAGGGGGTTTCTAACGATCAACTGATGGGAGTGATAAAGGGCCGTTGGAACCCAGGAGTGATGGGAGTGATAAAGGGCCATTGGAACACAGGAGTGATGGGAGTGATAAAGGGCCATTGGCACACAGGAGTGATGGGAGTGATAAAGGGCCATTGGGACACAGGAGTGATGGGAGTGATAAAGGGCCGTTGGAACCCAGAGTGATGGGAGTGATAAAGGGCCATTGGAACCCAGGAGTGATGGGGAGTGTAAAGGGCCGTTGGAACCCAGGAGTGATGGGAGGATAAAGGCCTCTGTACGCCTATGAAGAGATTCCATTAAAAATCAGACGTTCCCAGCTACAATAGTCATTTACAACATTAACCCCATTTGCTGATCCATTTCATCTTTTTTTAAAGGGCAAAAATGACCCCAAACTGCCCCTTTAAAATGTGAGCCCCCAGCTTTATAGCTTTTAGCAAAACTAAATTAATTTATGAAAACTGCTGACAGCTTTTTTTGTTTGTCGATCAGCTTGTTGTTGAGTTGCAACAATCGGTAACGTAACAATGGAGGAGAGATAACTTAATGGGGAGGAATAATAATGCAGACCCTGAAAACCGGAAGATAAGGCAGCTGCCCCCATGGAATACACCTAAGGGGGGGGGGTTAATAATAAAACTATTAAAAATATATATTGCTGTTTTTAATCTGTAAAAGCCGTTTTATGGGTTTATTTAATTTAAACTGTAAAATGTGGGATTTAGGAACAAAGTGATAAATCATCTTTAATATACACATTCTTCGTTCAGAGATGCCTGCGCTGTGAATAAATAAAGCCAAACCCTCCGAAATAACATCAAAAATCTAGGAAAAGGTACAAAATATCAAATAAATGAATACTCCCCATACAATACAGAAATGACGCAAACTCGTCGAGTCAACTCAATTGATTTCTGCGGAAGAAAGCGCAATTGATTATACTTAATCGGAATTCTGTTCTCAAACGTAAATCTTTCCGTAAGTTTTGAGTCTTTCCTGTTAAACTTAAATGTTTCTTCCTCAATTCAATCTAAAATCCCCCAAAATTGTTTCCATTCAATGCATCCTTCAAGACGCCGGAGAACAACGCTCGTGCTCATCTACTAAATGCGAAAGATCTCCAAAGGGTTAAAAAACGAACTGCTTTCACACAAAAGAATAGAAAGAATGCAGAAAAATGTGATTGTTGCCATGTAATAAGTTCCAGACTTACAGTCCTTTACTGTGATTTAATGTTTATCTCAATAAAACCACAATTTAGTAAAAAGCCGGGGGTCTTCTCCTAGGTCCTTCACCTTCCCCTCTGCCCCCCCCCGCGGGGGGGGGTTTAGTGGAATTCTATCTGCCGCCGTAATCTTATTTGGCCGTTAAGTAAATCGCGCAGACAGAGAATGCGTCTGGATTGTTAAAGCCGAGGGTTAGGGAGATAAACGAGGAAAGGTGGTTTATTTCAAAATAAGCTCTTTTGGGAGTGCGTTGGGCGGCCCCATCAGCACACAGGGGGTCAAACGTCGCCGCACGGCTTACGACCGCGTGGTGGAAAAGATCGATGCCACTGACCTGAGGTTATAAGATTGCTGGCTTGCTTCTTTTTTTTGGGGGGCGGGGGTTACATCGTTTTTGTATAATGCGGGAAGCCTGTTCTTCATTTAGTCTGCAAAGAGGCAGCGTTGAACCGGGTCGTTTCCTGAACTCCACCGGGTAACGCGGATCGGCTGTTGGCGTTTAAGATGTTGTACGAGGCTCATCCCGATAAAAAAAACGCTGGCCGTCCAATTTACTAAAGCAAAAACTAATGGGGGGGTTCGGTCCCTTTGGGTGTTCGGTTTTTATTGCCCCGTATCTGTGGTCATTACTCTCCGAATCGCATAGACGATCTCCATGAGGTCACTTTCTTGGGCTTTTCAAACAAAAGAAGGTTTATAGGACACATGCGGTACCCATTACTGGTTCCACAAGAGTTAATGTAGGCAATCGGTACCTGTGTATGGGGCCCTGAAAGCAGGGGGGCCCAGCCTCAATGATCTATCATAGGCCCACTCGTTGGCCCATGCCGCCTGCTAATTGGGACTTTGCCCCCGTGTCCCACTACGAGGAACTCTCTAGGACCCTATCCAGGGATTGGGGCATGTTGGTCCCATTGGGAGGAGAGGGGTGAGAACAGCACATGGTAGGGTGGGAGTAGCTTTCGGCAGGACGGTGTGAGGAGCATAGGCTGGGGCCCAAGTTAGGTTTATGCAGGGCCCAAGTTTTCTGATGGCGGCTCTGAAGTTGGCACTGGAACTGGTGTTAAGGTATTCTGGAGCATGGGGAGCATTACATACAGGGCAGGGGGCCACCAATTCAGCCATCTCTTTTGTGGGTCCTCAACTCCTGATGTTTTTGTATGCGTAAGTGTGCATGCGCGCTATGTTAGCACTTAAAAACTAAACCTGCTTTTTGGGGTCAGTCCCATGAACGCAATTTCTTAATTTTTTCCTGTAAATGTTGAAACACAAAGAGGTCCAAGTGCCTGTAAGTTGGCAAAAATGTCAGTCCGACTCACAAATTCACTAAACCTGTATTAGCCCTCGAATCAATGACTCACAACCTGCCTGTGGAAGATGGAAGTGTACGCGAGTTTAAAAAAGCAAGCAACACGCACATTCACATTTGCAAGCTGAGGTTAACCATTGCCCCCCCCCATCTTTGCCCACACTGCGGACCCCAGTTTCTAATATTTAATTATTTATACTTTTTAACATTTTGCTGGGGGGGCGTTAATTTTATGAGTTACCTGTGAAATCACATTGATCTCGCATGCCCTCACCTGTAACTCACAAAATGGAAAGTTGTAGACACTCATGTGACCATATTTTATCTTAGTGGAGTCAAGTCGTTAACCCTTAACCCACTGATCACTCAACTTCTTAAACTAAATAAACCAAAGGTGTGTTCCGATCACAAGGCATTTTTTTGTTTTAAATCAGTCCATAAGCAAGTGCTGATTTCATACATGCGCAATGCCATGATCCATAGCAGATCCAAAGCATGTTACACGGGGAGAGAGGTCCTACAGTAACACTGTTTGCATAGGGGGCAGCGTAACCAGAACATGTCTAAGTGACCCCAAACTTTTGAATGGCAGTGTGTGTATATATGTGTAATATATATATTTACTTATTTATTGCAGAATACCAAGACGTTTACTTTTACCTGGAATAAAATGATTGATGCATTAATACAACCTTCCATCCAATCTTTCATCATTTTCTCCAATATTCCCACGTTTGCAGCGTTAAATCATGATGGAATTTATTAAAATATACAGTACGCCATTTAAGTTCAGAAACCGTATCCTCTAATTTTTAACCCCGGTGTCCAATCTGATTAGTTGGTCTTTAGCTTTAATAATGAGTAATAGCGTCAAATACAATGAACAACTGTTCAAAATTTGACACCATTAAGTAAAAAAAAAAAAACCCCAAACCTGCCTCGTGGTAATAGTTTGATTTTCTTCCCCAGCGATTCATTTTCTGGATAGTAATCAGCCCACGGAATTCTCATTTCATTCTTCGTTTCCTAAGATTTTAATATTGAAACGTCAAGAAAACGTTGGAAAGTCAAAGAAATATTCTATCCGCCGCAGAAGACACGCAACGTATGAGCCGATCTCACAGGAGTTTAGCCGGCTATAAGTGGATATCCTCATTAGCCAATCCTGAGCTCCCAGATCCAATAGATCCCAAGACTGAAGGGTTAACTCTAACCTACTCTCGCTTGGGTTCTCTAACACTGTCTAAGACATATAGACATATACAGTATTTATACAATATTTATACACTTTATATACCCTATATATATATATTTATACACTATTTATACACTTTATAAATATATATACACCAGATATGTGAGTGAGTTTTCTCCACAATCTAGAAACAACTTCTTCCATCACTTTTTTTAGGCTTTAAATAAAAGATTCCAGCTGGGGTTAAAAATGTAAATTGAAAATATTGTTTTTAATGTATCTGTTTTTTGACACTGTTGTAAAATGTAACGTTTTAATTCATTCTCCGCATACTGAGATCCAGTTTATGTCTCGATCTGTTTGTGGGAAAAAAACGTTTGGTAGAAATTTGTGGGGTCGTTAACTCTTGGGGTTTTAACGTGAACCTTAAACGTCCAATGATCACGAAGGGGTCTACCCACTAAAAAATGAAGTCGCCGGTTGACCCAAGGGTTAACTCAACTGACGGGACTCGACTTACAACGCAACTCGCATTTCCATCCTTAAAGAAACAATCCTCATTCATTGTTACGGAAACATAGTATCTAACGGCAGATCGGCCCCATCCGGCCCCCGTCTAGTTTGTCCGTTTCTCTTGCTGTAAAGACTCAAACTTTAATCAGTCGTTGGTCTCGTCTTAGATTCAGGAGCCGGATGTCTATCCCATGCATGTTTAATCCCCTCACTGTATTACCCTCTACCACTTCTGCTGGGAGGCTGTTCCACTTATCTACCACCCTCTCAATAAAGTAAACTTCCTTCCATTCCCTCTAAGCCTCTGACCCTCTTAGATTCTGGTCTCTTGTTGTAACTTTTTCTCTTTATGTATTTAAATGTTTCTGTCCCGTCTCTGGAGCGCTCTCTGCGTGGATAAAGTGCAGACAACGCTAAACAAAAACACAGATCCTATACGAAGTAACAGAGCGAAACCGCAGCGTCCTCCGTGTATATTAACGGTTCATGAGATCAATTGCAATAATAGGGACACGGTTGCCAAGAAATTGACTTCAATCAGGGCTGAGAGATACCAGAAGGCGTTATTTGATCCAGAAGCAAGGAGGCAGCAGGGGAAGTCGGAGTTCATTCGCTGCGGGATCTCTGCTGAGTATCTCAACGTGGGATGCATTCAGTGACGGCGGAACCATCCGTAAAATCTCAGGTATAATACGCACCTGTGTATATTATTATTATTATTAATATTTATTATTATTAATTTTATTATAATTAATTTTTATTTAGTGCCTCATATTCTGTAGAGCTGTACAATTGGTAGATAGGACATAAGAAGTAGTATATAACATGACAATTTGACATGTGAGGAGGGCCCTGCACACAGGAGCTTGCAATCTATACTACGGAGGTGTAACTTTACACTTGTGTATAATTCGCACCCACCGGCTTAGCCCATTGGCTGATGATCGATGGGACTAATCCATGATCAGTGACCGAAAGAGTCATTAATCATATAACAATTTATTAGGTTAAAAAAAAAAAGTTGCTAAAAATATAAAAATAATAAAGTATTTTTTTTCATTAATAATGTACCTTATGATCTGGATGCCCCCTCTCGCTCTCTGACTCTCGCTGATGGGAGGTGGAGAATGTAACTGACAGCAACTTACCTGAAATCACCTTTGACTTAAAGGTTGGTGGTGTTGAAGATTTATTTTTTAACTCTTTCAATGCTGATGCTATCTATCACTAGCGCCAGCCATTCAGCCGAAAATGCTTTTTGATATTTTAATGTAATTTTTTTTTTTGAGCTGGTTTGATTTTATTTTTATTTTATTATTTTATTATATTTATTATGTGTGACAATTATTTTTTTTTTATTTTTTGATTTAAGATCATTATTGTAAATCGACGTGGAATCTGGCACTGAAAACTGCCACAATGTAACCGGGTCTCGAAAAAGATTCTGCTTTTTTTGGTAGAGGGAGTTTCAAAGCCCTTTCTGGGTGGTCCCTCAAACATCTCCAGTGGTCCTTCCCTCCCCGTTACAAGGCTTGCGGGACGGGGGGGGGGTTTGGTTTCCATTGTGGCCCTACGAAGGCACCTGGCACATTTTTTTTTCCAAACTTTTTTTCATCAATTTTAAAAAAAAAGTTATAAAAAGCAAAAATATCGAGACACCACAAGAAAATAAATAAATAATAAATAATATTAATATAATTTTTATATTTAATAATACTAATAATAATAATAAAATTACTAATTTAAAAATAAAGAAAACAATTTACACTGAATCTTTTTTGTGGTCTGTATGTCAAACTCTCTATTTGTTACAAGCTGCCAAACGGCATCCAGCATTCATTCCCACCCCACAAGGTGACTTTATACATTGGGGCCGGGTAACTGAGATAAGGAGACCCCTGTAACTGTCTGGAATCACGCAATACATTTGCTGGAAACCAGCCCAGCCAATGAGTTCCAGGAGGCTACAAATGAATCTCCTCGAGGGCCGATGCAGGAGACAAAGTGCATCTGCATCAGATATACCACAAAAATATTAATGGAGGCTAGAAAATTAGACTCAGATGTTCCTTTAAAGTACGTGATGGAGAGTTTTATGGGGAGGCCTGTAATACAACCCTGAGTGACTGATCCCCTTTGACACACAAGAGGTTAAAGAAGTTCTGGACAAAGAACCTATAATATGATTGATCGATATGTATCAGGAGAATACTCTTTGAATGAAAAGAGAGATCCTAGGATGAGTTGAGGTATGATACTCAAGAAAAAGTAAATTAATAAATGTAACCAAATATGGAAGCCCACCTAACCCCTTCATGGACCAAAGGATCTTTTGCTGGGATCATTGTCTTTAAATTTGTTCAATAAATACTTTTATAAGTATTAGATCATTTTCTGGATCTAGATTTTTTTGTGTAATTAGTATAAAGGGTTTTTGGTGATAATAGAGGCAGGCAAAATATGGGGACAATGGCGCTTCTTGTCACCCCACAAGGATTTCCTCCATGACAGCGAGGCCGAAATTTCCAATGAAGTGTCGGACATTTAAAGATCAGAACAAAATTGGGAGATCCGTCTCTTCCCTTTGCTTAGTAAAAGATGGTGCGACGTAAAGTTGGAGAAGAGTCAATGGGACAAAGAGCTTGCGTGGAGTCTACAAGAAAAGTTGAGCTGGGCAGAAACATTGGGCAGAAAGAAGCAATTTCTACCCTCAATGAAACCCCGATCTGAAAAACCTTCACCGAGGGTCAGCAAGTACTTTCTGTGTTTCTGTGCGCCATGTGACATCAGTAGCCCAAAAATGGTGGTTTCCCCCAACCTTTATGCTCATCATTGTTTCCGTAGTCGCGGAATAAAGATATAATTTTGCCTCTGTATAAATCAATGGTAAGGCCGCACCTTGAGTATGCTGTGCAATTTTGGGCACCTTTTCTAAAGAAGGATATCATAGACTAGAAAGGGTGCAGAGGCGGGCTACAAAATAAATAAAAGGAATGGAACACTATAGTTATGAAGAAAGGTTAACTAATTTAAATCCTGT
>VKOC01031626.1:0-14801 GCA_009364415.1 Spea multiplicata
ACATTAATTAGCGTTTGACGGCCGGGGTTTTTCGTTTTCTTTGTTTTTTTCGCGCTCCCCGTAGATATTCTTCACTTCAAACGCTCGGCTCTGCCAAAGACGTACATCAATAAGAGGTCAAGTGGTTGCCATGGCAACGCAGGAGGGATGCGTTTCGGATGTTCTCGGAGACATCCTCGGATGCTGCCGGTTGCCAGGTTACCGCGCGCCCCTCACCACAGCCTTGATGTGAATTCGTGGCAGGGAGAGAGGGCAGAAATCAATCAATGGGGGGGGGCCCAGTAGCAATGATGGAACTACAAGTCTCATAAATCTCAGCCAGCACGCAAAAAAAACCATGTACTCGGAAAGATTAACCCAATGAGAACCAGAGGGGGGTAAAAGGGTTAAGTGAGTTGTGATGGGGGTTGAGGATTATATCGTTTCGAACGCCTGCTGAGTGTGACCCACCGCCTCTCCCCCTGAGTGTGACCCGCCGCCTCTCCCCTTTGTCTGACCCGCGCCGCTCTCCCCTGAGTGTGACCACCCTCATCACCCCTGGTGTGACCACGCCCTTTCGCCCTGAGCTGTGACCCACCTCCTCTCCCCCTGAGTGTGAACCCGCACGCCTCTCCCACTGAGTGTCAAACCCCGCGCCTCTCCTAGTTGGAACCCGCGCCTCTCCTTCCTGAACCATTGTGTGGATATCTACAAAAAGCATCAACGTGTGTGACCCACCTCCTCTATCCTGAGTGTGACCCGCGCCGCTCCTTCGTCTGAGCTGTTACCCGCCCGCCTCTCCCCTGAGTTGATGACCCGCCGCCCTCCCCTGAGTGGACCCTCCGCCTCTCCCCGAGTGTGAAACCCGCCGCCTCTCCTCCTGATGTCACCCACCTCCTTTCCTCCTGAGGATGACCCGCGCGCCTCTCCTCCTGAGTTGTGACCCACCCTCCTTTCCTCCTGAGTGTGACCTCCGCGCTCCTCCTGAGTGTTAACCGCCGCGCTCCACTGAGTGTGACCCGCCCTCCTTTCCCCCTGAGTCGTTGATCCGCCGCCGCTCCTCCTGAGTTGGCCCGCCGCCGCCCTCCGAGTTGGCCGCCCGCCGCTCCTCCTTGAGTTGGCCGCCCCGCCTCCGAGATTGACCCCACCTCCTTTCGCTCCAGTGTGACCGCCCTCCTTCTCCTCCGAGTGTACCCACCTTCCTTTCCTCCTCGAGGCTGTCGACCCGCCGCCTCCCCTGAGGTGACCCCCGCCGCTCCTCCTGAGTGTGACCCGCCCGCTCCTCCTTTCCTGAGGACCCGCCTTCCTCTCCTCCTGAGTGTGAACCCACCTCCTTCCTCTGCAGTGTAACCGCCGCCTCTCCCACCCCTGAGTTGATACCCGCCGCCGCCTCCGATGTGGACCCGCCGCCAGCTCTCTGAGGTTACCCGCCTTCCTTCCCTGATGTGTGGACCGCCGCCGCTCCTAAACTTGAGTGTGACCGCGCCTCTCCCCTGAGTGTACCCGCGCTCCTCCTGAGTGTGACCCGCCGGCCGCCTCCTCTTGAGTGTGACCCACCTCCATTTCCTCAGCTGGTGTGACAGCCGCGCTACTTCCTGAGGTGGCCCACCTCTTCCTCCCCTGAGTTGACCCGCCTACCTTCCTTCCTGTGTGGGCCCGCCTCCTCCTAGTAGGTGGCCCGCCGCCGCTCCTCCTGAGTAGTGCCCGCACTCCTTTTCCTCGTGTGACGTGTGACCCGCCTCCCTTCTCCTGACGTGTGACCGCCGGCGCTCCTCCGAGTGTGACCCCCGCCCTTACCTCCTGAGTGTGACCCGCCGCCGCTCCTCCTGAGTGTGACCCACCTCCTTTCCTCCTGAGTGTGACCCGCCGCCTCTCCTCCTCTCCCCAGGTGGATGCCCTTCGCGTTTATGTGACGGCGAATTCCGACAACCTGCAGTTCCCCGTCCTGTTCGTAGTCCGTCAGCAGAAGAGCGTCCTGTCCTGGCAGGTCCCCCTGGTCTTCAGAGGCATGTGAGTAGCCGCGTGACATTACCCCCGTACAGATGGCTTGGCGGGGGGGACCCGATGTTAGCCGCACGGCTCTCGGGTTTTGTCGAACGTGGCCCCCTCAGCAAATCGATCTGGATGTAGTTTGAACGTAGAAAAAGTTCCGGAAGTTTTCAGGACCTCGGAGGTCTCTTCTTCAGATGGATTGACAGCCCTAACCCCCACACTGCTTTTGTGTTTGCAGCTACCAGAGGACGTACACGTACCAGGATGTGAGCCGGACCCTCTGCCCCACCGACTCCGAGGGGCAAACTCTGCCCCTAGAGCAGTTAATATACATAGACATCGCCTCCCTGTCGCCGTCTAGCGTGCGCTACGAGCTCGTAGTCACCCGACTCCTCAACTTTGAGCTCCAGTAAGTGTGCCTGGGGCAAGTAGGATCCTCTTGAGGGGGTAGGCATATGCCTACCCCACTGTATTAACCTCTACCACCTCTGCTGGGAGGCTGTTCCATGTCTTCATTGTGTAATGACTTCCTCCTGCTCTATCTGTTTTTAGGACGAACAAGCGGTTTAATTTCAGCGCCTCACCGTCCCAGCCGCAGGTAAGTCGGGGGTACTGGGGGTAATCTGACCCCCCGGGGGTTATCTCTACGGGGTGTGTTGGTCCGACTGGCGTGCCGTACATTTACCGCGTGTAAATCCCGTGTTCATTATCATAACTTCTCAAGATGGTGGATTTTCTCATGTTTTTAGATTGTAAGCTCACGTGCGGGGCCCCCAGGAGCGCCATTAGATTGTAAGCTCACGGGCCGGGCCCTCCGCTCCTGCTGTATCTATACCAGTAAATGTATCTCCGTTATGTCGTTAAGTTGTACAGCGCCACGGAATATGTTGGCGGCTAATAAATAAAGCATAATAATAATAATAGTGCAGAAAGCCCCAATTCCGAGGCTTTTTGACCCAGATCCTGTCCGCAGTGCCGTCCGCAGTGCCGTCCGCAGTGCCGTCCGTCTCTCTTTCCTTGGTATTCGAGTAAACGCTCCGTCTCTGTTCTTCTAGTACTTTCTGTACAGCTTCCCGGAGGGGGTGGATTCGGTGGTTATTAAGGTGAAGTCCGCAGACACTTACCCCTGCGCCGTGGTATCTGTGCAGGACATCATGGTGAGTTTTAAGCAGAGACCCCGTAGTATGGAGTGAGTGGGGCGGAATAACAGAGGGGGCGGCCGGTGTAAGGGGGCTGGTAAGGGAGACTACTGGCCCCACTGGGGTAATGGAGGCCGCTGCGTTTCAGAGGGGGCTCCCAATGCCAGCACCGCACCCCCCCACATGTATGCGTGTAGGAGTGTATTAGTGTATGTGAGTGTGTATGTGTAGGAGTGTATTAGTGTGTGTGTGTGTATGTGTAGGAGTATGTTAGTGTGTGCGGGATTGTATTAGTATATGCTGTTGTGTGTGTTAGTAGTGAGTGAATGTTTGTGTGTGTGAGTGGTGGTGTGTGTTGTATGTATGTTGTAGGAGTATGTAATGTATTGATTGTGAGTATGGGATATGTAGTGCTGTTGGTGTGTGTGTGGGTGTGAGGGTGTTTTAGTGTGAGTATGTTAGTGTGTGTGTGTGAGTGTGTTGGTGTGTGTTAGCATGTATGTGTGTAGGAGTACGTTAGTGTTTGTGTGACTGTTAGTGTGTAACAAAAGGGCTAAAACCCCTCATCTCTCACCCCTCTCGCCCGTGCAGTGCCCTGTGTACGACTTGGATCATAACGTGGAATTCAACGGCGTCTATCAGTCTATGACAAAGAAAGCGGCTATTACCATCCGGGTGAGTGCCACGGGGGCCCAGGGGCCACACTGCGAGGGGTATCTGCCGGGGTCCCAGGGGCCCCCCTGCAAGGGGTATCTGCCGGGGTCCCAGGGCCACACTGCGAGGGGTATCTGCCGGGGTCCCAGGGGCCACACTGCAAAGGGTATCTGCCGGGGTCCCAGGGGCCACACTGCGAGGGGTATCTGCCGGGATCCCAGGGGCCACACTGCGAGGGGTATCTGCCGGGATCCCCCGGGGTAACAGTAATGGGGCTCAGGAGACTGGGGCATGTCTGCTATAAGGGTATGGGGGGGGCCCTGGGAGAACTTTACCCACAGGGAGGGTAATTACCCCCTGTGCCCCCCGTCCTCACTGTGAGGGACCGCGGGTGATTGGGACCTAATTGTTAAAAAACGTTTTTCCCTGAAAATAAATAGCTGTATTTGTGTTTCCGGGGCCCGAGGGATGCACGAGGTGTATTTTTTAATCTGTAAATGTTTTACTCCATCAGAGGACGGATTTCCCCAGCGGACGGTTTTACGTCGTATTCGTCATCAAACCCGAAGACTACACCTGCGGGGGGTCAGTCCCTGTATCCACTCTGGGTAAGACCTGGGTGCCACCTGCTGGACACGCGGGGAACTGCAAGGTTGTTTTTTTAAGAATCTGTTGATATTGGCTTCTTGTTTTGATCCCTGGCAAGAAATGCCCCATAAATAACCTCCTGTGCACCCAGGGGGCAAATCTCTGGGATGGGGCAGTTGTGGCCCCTACTTCTTTCACGATGTCATATTGTGTAAGGTGAGCCGGATCTTCTATAAGACCTTTAACTTTATATACAGAACGAGGGGCATTTCAGAAAGTGAGGCCGAGGGTTAAATCACCTTAATAAATATAGGAAAGGGGCTATTTTTGCTAAAATGTTCATATTTACCCTACCGTTCAAAAGTTTGGGGTCACTCACTTGTTTTCATGGAAAAAAGGACATTTCTGGCTGTGACATAATTACAAAAACCATCAACTATCCTTTTAAACTTAAACCTGGGTCACCGAACACAACGTGCCATTGGAACCCAGGAGTGATGGGAGTGATAAAGGGCCATTGGACCAGGAGTGTTGGAAGTGATAAAAGGCCGTTGAACGCAGGAGTGATGGTAGTGATAAAGGGTTGGAACCAGGAGTGATGGAAAGTGGATAAAGGCATCATGGGACACAGAGTGATGGGAGTGGATAAGGGCCGTTTGTTGAACACAGGATGATGGGAGTGATAAAGGGCATTGGAAACAAGGAGTGATGGGAGTGATAAAGGGCATTGGGACCAGGAGTGATTGGGAGTGAAAAGGGCGTGGAACACAGAGTGATGGGAGTGATAAAGGGCCATTGGGAACACAGGAGTGATGGGAGTGCATAAAGGGCCATTGAACCCAGAGTGATGGGAGTGATAAAGGCCATTGGACACAGGAGTGGATGGGGAGTGATAAGGGGCCATTGGAACCCAGGAGTGATGGGAGTGATAAAGGGCCATTGGGACAGCAGGGTAGTGATGGGAGTGGATAAAGGGCGCGGTTGGAAACAGGAGATGGATGGGAGTGATAAAGGGCCATTGGTAACACAGGAGTGAATGGGAGTGGATACAGGGTCTCTGTGCGTCTAGGAACGAGATCCATAAAAAACCAGCCGTTTCAGCTAACATAGTCCCTTTTACAGCAATTACCCCTGTCTGCGCTGGATTTCTGATCCATTTCATGTTATTTTAATGGACAAAATGTGTTTTTCTTTAAAAAACAAAGACATTTCTAAGCGACCCCAAACTTTTGGACGGTGCTGTGTAGCAGGTGATGTATTGTGAGGTGCCGCGTTCATCAGATTTTTCCCCGTAGGGTCTGGAAATCGCACCTGGAACTTGAAACGCAATAAAGACATCGAGGTGACTGTCAGCCCCTCTATTAATAGTAAGTTGAGCAGCGCGGGGTTAAAAAACCAACGGGAAGAGATTATAACCGGCAGTCAGGAGAATTCATCGAGATTCCCGAACCGCAATCTCCGGGGGGTTATATTACTGTGTATAGCCCCGGGGGGGGTTATATTACTGTATATATAGCTCTGGTGGGGTTATATTACTGTATATAGCACCGGGGGGGGGGGTTTTATTAACTGTATATAGCACTGTGGGGGATTATATTAGTGTATAATAGCACCGGGGGGTTATATTACTGTATACAGTGCTGGGGGTTATTTACTGTATATAGCGCTGGGGGGGGTTATATTACTGTATATAGCGCTGGGGGGGGTTATATTACTGTATATAGCGCTGTGTGCTGTATCTCAGACTCTGGGGTGTAATTTTCAGGCTCGGTTTACATCCAGGCTACGCTGCTTTGCCTCGTCTTCTTCCTGATCTTCTACGTGGGGTCGCTGCTGGTGGCCTTCGTGCATTACATCAGGTGAGTTCATGAACCGCGGGATGAAGACAGGAGGAAGGCGCTGCGGCTGCCCATTGATTGGTTCAGATGGGGTATAGGAGGGGTAACTGAGTACATTTGCCCCGCCTGTCAGGTGGCCGCGGGGTGATCCTCCGTTCATGCGGATCCCTGGTTTGACGTTAGTCATTTAGTCAGTGAATTGCCTTGTGAGCTGGGAGTCCGCGCATGGTTTTAGTTATTGGGCCCCGGTGGGGTTGGGGGCCGTAGGGGCCGTAAGATGGAGAAATCCCTTATTGCCGTTTATTGCAGGATCCACCGGAAAGGCGCCGTCCTGAAAAGCAGCCCGGATGACGGTAAGAAACGGAATGAGGTCTATAGACGTTATAACGCCGCCATATACCGCGGTGCTGTGATATAAGAGGTCACTGCCTGTCTGTTACAGGGGAGGGGACGGTGGCCGCTTCTCACCCCATTTCTACAAGTACCCCAGACGGAAGCAGCTACGGGGCAATAGGTAAGCAGTCTTCGTAATGCAGAGACATTTGTGTGTACTTGCCATCTCCCCCCTCCCCCCTGATGCCCCCTCTCTCCTCCTCCCCCCTGATGCCCCTCCCCTCCCCCTGATGCCCCTCTTTTCTGGGAGGTCAGAATGTTTGCTGGGTATGAGGGGATCGCAGGGTTCTACTGCCCTAAAAGCCCCGATAATGTGTATAGAAACAGCCGGAAACGGCTTTATAAATTAAACGGGGTAAATAAAACCTATTCTTTTAAATGCCCCACTCTGCTGACTTTCTGCCCTATTGTGGGGTATTTGTGTGACTCGTATGCATATTAAACAAATAAACCTACCGAGATCTGACAGGAATGCTTAAACCCCTGTAAAGCCTATAAAGGATCCAGAATGTTCTGAGCCAATAACCGACGCTCGAGAAAACTCTGTTGTGCCCTTAGATGAATCGAGCCGCGGGACGGCGAAACTACCCCATCCTCCACCCATCCCCCGGCCGCGCGTCTACTCCGACAGCTCTGTGGACGAAGAGAGTGATTTTGACCCCATACCAGAGATGGAGAGCGATAAGAACGTCATTCGTGCCAAGGTACTGCCCCGATGGAGCACAGAATGGATCCATCTTTATTTCGCATTATTATGAGTCCTTAATCAGTCGTTGGTCTCGTCTTAGATTCAGGAGCCGTCTGTCTATCCCATGCGTGTTTAATATCCTCCCTGTATTACCCTCTACCACCTCTGCTGGGAGGCTGTTCCACTTATCTAACCACCCCCTCAGTAAAGTAAAAACTTCCTTACGTTGCATGCGTGGAGGTGCTCCGGGAATTGGAGATCTCCAGGACCACGAAAGCCCAGAGGGGGGGTCTCGGCTAAAACTAAAGATTAGTATTTTGGGACGCCCCTCGCGCAGGGCATTTAATTTATCAATGAAGGATATAGTGTGGGATATCTCGGTTTAGTCACCCCCGGTGGGGTGGGAGCGCCTGGCCGCGCGGGGGTCCGGGTCGCCGTCGGGAGACGCTCTGTCGGGGATACGTTGTAGCCGGTGTCCTGTGTTGCAGAGCTTCCTCTACGTGTCGGACCTCGCTGTGAAGGACCGCAGGATCGTCAGCAAGAAATACAAGATCTACTTCTGGTGAGCGATCAATTCCAGCGATCAATGAATGGGTTAAAGCTGCAGTCCCACCTGCACCAAACATTGGGATAATCGTTGGGATAATCGTTGGGATAATCATTGGGATCATCGTTGGGATAATCGTTGGGATAATCATTGGGATCATCATTGGGAAAATCATTGGGATCATCATTGGGATCATCATTGGGATAATCGTTGGGATCATCGTTGGGATCATCGTTGGGAAAATCTCCCAGGCTGCCTCGCCTGCTACAAATACATATTAAGGGGCTGTACGAGTGATTTCATATCTTAAGGAGAAGCTGCAGCGTTCCTCCGCGGCCCCACAATTCCCAGCACTGATTGTCTGCTTTAAGGAGCCAATCAGTGGCGGGAGAGAACTCCCATTGACCCCCCCACTTTGTAGAAGGGAAGTCCGTATGTGGAGCTGACGCCCGGCCAGTAAATAGATTTTATTTGTCGCTGCTACCGTTTTGTTGGTTTCTTCCCCCAGGAATATCGCCACGATTGCCGTGTTCTACGCCCTGCCGGTCGTCCAGCTGGTTATCACCTACCAGACCGTATGTATCGTCTCTCTCAACCCAACGGGGGGCAGGGAGAGCCCATAACCCTCAGCCAGCCGTGTGTATAGCGCAGTCCCTAGCAGTTGGAGCTGTGATTGGTCCCTGCTGGGGTCTGTATTAATAGAGCGTCATCATCATCATCATCATCAGCCACCATCGTCAGATCGATAGATGCGGTTCATCAACAGTTAAAGAGCTTAGAAACCCAGAATCTGCCGACCTGAATCAGTCGTTGGTCTCGTCTTAGATTCAGGAGCCGGATGTCTATCCCATGCATGTATAATCCCCTCACTGTATTACCCTCTACCACTTCTGCTGGGAGGCTGCTCCACTTATCTATTAAATGAATCCATTGAAGACCCATCATCCCAGATCCCGCCATTAAAGACCTTTCATTGAGTCCTGAAGCAGTAGTGCACGCAGAGGGAAGCCCAGGCTGAGATGTTCTCTCCTCCCCAGGTGGTGAATGTGACCGGGAATCAGGACATCTGCTTCTATAACTTTCTCTGCGCGCATCCGCTCGGCGTCCTCAGGTGGGCAAACGCTGTCTTTTAAATGACTTAAGTATGAGGCTGCAGTCTCTCTGATTGGCTGGAGGTGATGGGAGTTGGCTGAGTTTCCATCAAAAGAAACATTTATACCAGGGGCGTCCAACCTGCGGCCCTCCAGCTGCTGCAGGACTACGTCTCCCATAATCCTCAGCCAGGTCTTTAGCTGAAAGAGCATTATGGGAGATGTAGTCCTGCAGCAGCTGGAGGGCCGTAGGTTTGACGCCCCTGCTTTATACTTTTACGTCCGCTGCTGGCCACAGGTTTGATTCCCCCATTCTATTGGTAGCTATGGCGATAAGACCCCTTTACAGACCCTCCATCGGAAGAACTTTTTTATAAATAATTTCAGGGAATTCAGATATCGTAGCTGCGGGAAAAATCGAGATGTTTAGAACATTTGACCAATTTTTCTATACTGCATCAATCATATAAAATCATACAAAAAATACATACTTTTTTTTTTTTACACCCCCTACCCGATTCCAGGTTGAGTGGAGGCATGGCTGGGGCTTTTGATATTATTTACCCCCCCCCCATCCCCATTAGGGGTGGCGGAGATATAAAGAGCCCCCTTTTGTTTTTGAAGTATTTTATATTTTTATTGTTATTTTAATGTAGCCGGGTGTTACAGGCGGGGATCAAATTTAACTTGCATGCCCTCACCTATAATTTCAAGTCGCAAACAACTCACAGGTTAGTGAAGCTACGAGTTGTTCTGGAAGTGCTAGCGAGTGAGTGGAGTGTGCGAGACCGGAGTCTGGTTAGTTGAGTTAACCCTTAACCTCGAGATGCCGCGTCTCTGTTATATATATATATATGTGATGGCTGCTCTGTCCCCTCCCAGCGCGTTTAATAACGTTATGAGTAACATGGGCCACGTCCTCCTGGGGCTGCTGTTCCTGCTCATCGTCCTCCGCAGAGACCTCCTGCATCGCAGCCTGGTGGGGGCCAAGGACCTGTACGCCATGGTAAGGGGCGGGGGGGGGGTGATAATTAACAGCATCGTTATTATCCACAAGAAACAATAATATTAACGCACCTTAAGCCTGAGCGATACAGAAGGAGACGAGGGTCTGTTCCCAAGAGCTTACAATCTATGGCTGTTCTACGTGGCGCGGAGCCAGAACTCTAGAACTCCTCCGGCTGCCGGATTCAGGAGGTTCATAGCCAAGAGTATCCGGGGTTCGTCCAATCAGCTTGTTAGTAAGAAGGCCCCTAAATACCAAAATATAAAAGAATTCCGGATTGGCCAACAAAACCCCCGAAGAAGAAGAATCTGAAGCCGAGGCGCTGGTATCCATAGAGATAGATAATGATTTTTTTACTTAAATCTGCGAGAAATTTGTTACTCTCTAGATTGTAAGCCTGCGAGCCGAGAGCCCTCTTTACCTTAATGCAAGAAGCGCTGCGGATGTTGTTGGCAATATAAAAAAAAGATAAAATCAATAATAATAATAATAAAAGAAATAATGATAATAATAATAAGATTTATAAAAAAGAATAAAAATACGATAATTAAAATCACAAATTTTATGGGAAAGAAACATTGATTTGCCATTATTTTATTATTTATTTATATTATTTTAGGTTATTATTATTCTATTATTATTTATTTTTTGTATTTATTTATTTATTTTTAGATTTTATTGTTTTTTTTTAGTTTTATATTTATTTTATTTTTAAGTTTTTTATTCTTATTATTTATTTTATTATATATTTTAGGTTATTATTTATTATTATTATTTCGTATTTATTATTTATTTTATTATTTGCTTATTTACTGTTGTTTTTATTATAAAATATTTTCCTTGATTTCTATGAAGACGTTCTCGATCCTCGATGTTTAAATCCGCAGATATCTGCCACCTCGTTAATAATGAATTATTGTAGGGGGGCCCCATGTGCCCCCAATTATTTTTTTTCTTGGCGTTTCTGGGGTTTTGATCGGCCGGTCCTTTTCCTTTCTGCAGGAATACGGGATCCCCAAACACTTCGGCCTCTTCTACACCATGGGCATCGCTCTGATCACCGAGGGGGTGCTGAGCGCCTGTTACCACGTCTGCCCCAACTACTCCAACTTCCAGTTTGGTAAGACGGGTTCCGGAGGGCCAACGATTCCAATGCAATAAAGACGCGAGTAAATTCTGCACCCGAGTCCTTCCATCAGCATAAATCACACATGAATACCACCTCCTCAGAAGAACCGTTCCAGGCATCTACTACTCTGTAATGTGTCACATAATTCTTAGTGTGGTGGAACGGCCTCCGGTATTAATCCTTCTGTAGGTCTCTGAGCCCCCCGTCTGATCTGTCTCTGTTCTCTCGCACCCCCCAGACACCTCCTTCATGTACATGATTGCCGGGCTGTGTATGCTGAAGCTGTACCAGACGCGGCACCCGGACATCAACGCCAGCGCATACGCGGCCTACGCCTCCTTCGCGCTGGTCATTTTCCTGGCCGTCCTCGGGGTGGTAAGTGGCTTCCCGGCTGAGCGAGACACGCGGGGGAAGCAGAATGTTTCTCAGGGACGGCGCTCTAATCGGGTGTTATTCACTAAACGGGATGCAGCCCGCTTTCAGCCGGATCGTGCGGAGCTGAGACCAGACCGCGCATGCTGAAACCGGTCTGTCACCCGGACCTCAGTGTGCCGGGCTCCTGAACGATCCTCCAGGGGCCACACGCAGCTTGGGTTTGGACTGTAATTCACTTTCATGAACTCAGCGAGGGGCCAGGAACCAAGAGCTTCGCGCGGAGTTCACATAAGGGGAATGTCTACTAAATAGCTGCAGGGTACCAGAGATCAAACGCAGTAACATCGTCGGTGCTATGTTTGTGTTTGACAGAAATCGATGTCGGCGCATGCACAGCCCTAATAAACCAGGCTCTTGGGGGAATATCTGACTCGTTACTGAAATAATTGTATTATTCCTCCCCCTAGGTTTTCGGGAAGGACCACATCTGGTTCTGGGTAATTTTTTCTTTCATCCACGTCATCGGATCACTGGGTCTCAGCACCCACATCTACTACATGGGACGCTTCAAGATCGGTAAGAGACAGCCAGGGGTCCCTAAAAGTCATCTAATACCCCAAAAAACCTCTCAGCGGTAACAATAGGGAGTTACAGCAATGAACAATAACGATAACGATATACAGAATGATTAACACACGGAAGACATACGGATGAAACAGAGGAGGGCCCTGCCCTTAGAGCTTACAATCTATTAGGAGGTTGAAGGGGAACGTTGCAGAAGGAGATGGGAGGGAGGAACGCGGCAGAGGGAGATGGGGGGGAGGAACGCGGCGGGACAGAGATTGGGGGAGGAAATCGGTCTGGAAGGAGCATGGGGAAGCGGAAGGAGATGGTGGGAACGGGCGGAGGAGATGGGGGAATCAGCTGAAGTGAGATGGGGGAGCGAGGCGAAGGAGAAGGGGAGAAGAGGCGAAAGGCGTGGGGAGGAAATACGGCGGAAGGAGTGGGGGACCGGCGGAAGAGATGGGGCGAGAAAGGCGGAAGAGATGGAGGGACGCGGCGGAGGAGATGGGCGGCGAATGCGGCGGAGGGATGGGATGGGAAGCGGCGAAGGAGATGGGGAACGCGGCGAGGAGAATGGGGGGACGCGGCGGAGGAGATGGGTGAAGGAGCTGGGGGCACGCGGCGAAGGATGGGGGAGAACCGGGCGAGGGAGGGGGACGGAGCGGAAGAGATGGGGGAACGCGGGGGAGTGGGGGACGGGCGGGGAGATGGGGAGGAATTACGGCGAAGGGATGGCGGGATAGCGGGAAGATGGGGGAGAACGAGGCGAGAGATGGGGGAGCGGGGAAGGGATGGGGGGAACGCGGCGAGAGATGAGATGAAGGGATGGGGGGCCCGGTCGGAAGGAGATGGGGGGACACGAGGCGGAAGGGATGGGGGACGCGGCGGAAGGAGTTGGGGGAACGCGGGGACGATGGGACGCGGCGGAAGGAGATGGGGTGGAAGGAGATGGGGGGGAACGTGTCGGTAGGAGGGGGGCAGCTTGTGTGAGGTTTGATTGTTTATCTCGTGTCTCTCTACTTCTCTCTTTGCTTCTGTGTCTCAGACGTTTCCAACGCAGGTAACTTCATTCCGTGTCATTTATCGCTTAAAGCCCCTAAAACATTCATTTATCTGACGTCAAACAGCGGCCCGATGTTTAGAATGAAAACGTTTATCGTTATTTGTGTATCTCACGCGTTCCGAGGGGCCACTTCGATAGACGCTCGATAGACTCCGTGTTATTTATTGTTTAGAGCGTTTCGTTCCCGCGCTTTTTCTATTTTGTTTTTGATGCGTTGCATTTACACTTTATGTTTTGTCTTTCGATCGTTGTTGTTTTTTTCCCAAAATGCACCTGTCTTCCCCATCCTGATTGGCTGCTCGGTTCCATATATACTCATTAAATGATTGGTGAGGGACTCAGGATACAGAAGACGTTGCATTAGTGACCTGCATGTTATTAAAAACCCTGTAAATGCTTTATGGTGTAAAAAAAAAACCCCAAAAACTGCTGCCAGAAAAAAAGCTGCGTTTTTCCTGCACAATCTGCGTAGGAGCTGCCAAAATAAAGAGACCCAGGGCAGGCGCTAGAAATGCGCTCTAATCATTACGTGCATGCGCAGCTCCCACATTATTCCATGTTTTGTATTAAACATTCCTATAAAACGTACCCGCTGTTCCACCTCGTGCCTGAAGGTGGCAGCACCAAACCATGTTGTATTTTCTGGCAGGTGGTCCTTATTAAAGAGTTAAACAGACCCCATGGCTTCTCACGGCGGTCCAGCTGCTCTCGTGTGCTGTGGAGAGTGTAATTGGGCCAGAGCCCCCATCATCGGGGGGGGGGTACGACCAGCCCCTATGTATGGGGCTTGGGGCCTGGGATCCGTGATCCGCCATGGGGTCCCCTAATTGACTCTTGCAGCCCACTGCCTGGCACTGGGTCCCCGCCGGCTTTGCCCTCTGAGGGTTCATTGTGAGCACGCGGTGGGCCATGAGGGAAATGTTTTTAGCCCTGGACTGGGCCCTGAAATGCATGCGGTTGAGATAATTGGGGTGGTAATAAGAAATGCATCTTCGTGTTGCCCCCCCTCCTTTGTGCCCCGTACGGAGCGTGTCCGCGTATGAGCGGAATTGACTTCTTCTCTTCTCCGCGCAGATTTCGGGATCTTCCGCCGGGTCTTCCAGGTCCTGTATACAGACTGCACTCAGCAGTGCAGCCGCCCCATGTACATGGTGGGTACCGCAGCATCCGCGTTTCATTTAGATGTTTGCCCCTCGGCCAACTCACCTTCCATCATTATGGTATCCGCTGAGAGCGCGGGGTTCTTCGATTCCTCTGCTGCCTTTCCTTTTACTACTCCCACTAGAAGGCTATTCCAGGTATCTACTACCATTTCTGTAAAGTAGAAATTTATGACATCTGGAGACATTTTCCTGAGTGGATGTTCTAGCTGGCGAGTGGAGGATTATTGGTGGCTGGGTGCAGTATTTATAGCCCTCTCCCCCCAAATAACTAAAATGCATGCGCATAGTAACATACAAACTCACTCTCACACCATACAGTCACACATCTATCGCCCTCCCACCGCTAACCCTAAACTCACCCCTGACACCATATACAGAAACACACACTCACGCCAACAACATACACTGACACCAAGTACTACGCGCACTCATGGTAACAACACACACTGACATACACTCTAAAACCACACAGTAAGATGTCACACATGCTAACACCATACATTCACACGCTCTCCAACACCATACATTCACACACACTCTCCAGCACCAGACATTCACACGCTCTCCAACACCAGACATTCACACACACTCT
>VKOC01031628.1:0-16491 GCA_009364415.1 Spea multiplicata
TACATGAATCCAAAAACCTTATTTCATAATAATGCATTATTTATAAGATAGTTCATTGTTTCTGTTTTTAGTAATTTTAGTTCTCTCTGTAATTTCTGTTCTGCAAATGTTATAAAATCTCAGTGCAGTTTTAAAGATTATAGAGCAGTTTATATGGAGAAAAAATTAGCATTTTTATTTTAAAACTTCAGTGATTATTTAGAAAATGAATCATTAAACATCCGTATAGCAGTAATTCAAATATACAATAATTTATTTTATGATGATTTAACATATTATGATCTAAAAATACACTGTAAAAATTACCATAAAAAAAAAGAAAAAAAACATTTTGGGTATTTATTTGCCCTAAATAATAATAAAAAAATATCTGACAATAGAGCAAGACAAATTACACGTCAATTCAAAGAATATAGTAAAATGTTCACACTTTATCAAAAGTGTTAAAAATTGTCACACACTGTTGATCATTTACTTAACATATACTGTATAATACTTTGCTATAGTTACGTTAATCTATAAGTTTACTTTTTTTATCCATAAAAATGTTAATTGGGAAAGTAAATTGTCTTTCTTTACATTAACATAATTGTAAAGATATATTTCATGTAGTTTCTCTATAATTTGCTAAACTAACTATCATATTATATACTATATGATCATATATTAATTAATTAATTTCTAATTCCATTTGTTTACTTTAATTTTACCAGAACCTTTAGTGTTTGTATTGAATATTTATAATATTGTGTATAATTTACAGGAAAACAGTAACAACATTACGAAACTATATGATCTGTGAACCACAATTTTTACAAGAAATAATAAAAATGATATATTTCATATAATCATTAATATTAATCAACCTCTAGCTTATGTTAACCCTAGTTTACGGGAGTGTGTATTTAATACTGACTTATCACAACATAAACAAGGGGTTTTTAATTATATTGCATTATTTCTGCAAAAAGTTTACAGGAAAACAGAAACACGGACAACATCCCAAAATGATAAGACCTGCGAACCACAAGTTTAACAATAAAGAACTAAAATAACAAAAATTTCATATTAATATTAATCATTCTTTACTTATGTTTACGCTTGTTTACGGGAGCGTATAGTGCGTTAACACTGACTTATAAGACGATAAATAAGCTGTTTTCATTTTATTGCATTATTTATGCTGATAAGTAGCACAGTTAAAAATAATTTGCCATATAATATTTGGAGGAGAAATCATATTAATTATATAGAACGTGTCGAGGCTTCTCCCAGAGGCTGCTCTGCCGCAGCCCGGTAACTGAGTTCATAATGTATATAATATTTTAATGACTTGTCTAATTAGCATGTCGCCTGCAATTCCAATGATATACTGCGCATGGCGCAAGCTAATTACCCAGAGTTCTTTGGATGTTTTGTATTTTAATGATCAGATGTTCACGGTAAGGTGGTTGGCTTCTGGGAATCGACATAACAAAGCTTCAGTCATTCCATGAACATTCTCTCCAAAATGCAACTCCCATCATTCATAAACCAATAGATTTAATCCAGATCTGAAATGTCTGTGTTAACCCTTTGGATTAAGTAGGTCAGTTAAAAGGCCTGATGCAATGGCAGAGCTTTGGACTACAATGCCCATCATCCAGAGATCATTTAATGCAATTAGAGCTCCCCCCCCCCATTTTTAGAGTAAATGGGGAAAGGGGGAGTGTGTGTATTGTATGGTGTATATACTTGCCTTTTTAAAACAGTTTGTGTTACCATTGGGGGACCATGGGTTAGGTAGCGCTGAGTGTTTGGCGGTATATTGTTTTTTTTTATATTTTTGTTGTATTTTTGCTTTTTTTCTTGATTTGAGATTTAATTTGAATAAAAAATGTTTGCTCCGATTTGATTAAATGTTCAATTTGGTCCATAATGTGAGATTTGCAAGGCTCTACATAAAATATGAATAGATAATTACTTACGGGCTACATAGCACTTAAAATTTAGATACAGAAGACTGAAAATATCACTGATGCCTTCCAGCCTCTCGACTTTTATTAGTTGGCCTAGAATGGCTTAAGTGTCACGATAAGCGAGTGAACTAATTGAATTTTCCAGATGTACACTTAAGTTTATATATTATTATGAAAAGTTTCAGAGACTTGAGGTTTGGAATGCTCCAACAAAAATATATTGGGTATAATTACGTATATATAATCTGAAGAGTGGCCGGCCCTTACAATCGTACATGAAACCGAAAGAGAAGGGAGTCAAACTTGTAAACAAATAAATGTTTCTATTATCGTAGACAAGAGAGAAAGGTTCTCTAGAGAAAAAAACAACTTTAAGGACTACAATCAGCACCGTTTAAGGACTTTAAAATAAAAATATGTTAATTTGATAAATTCGACATATTCCTAGGCTGCACATAAAACTGGCACGTGTTCAGTTTTTGATGCAAAACTCCATATAACATCATGAAAATGTAAATACATTGATTGATAATAAAAAAAAAAAGTATAACGTCATAAAATCAATCCATATGCTTGATTTTTGGGGAAAAAAGGGATACATTTGTGTTTTTTCCCAAGACCAAGGAGACTGAACTACATAGAAATGCAGTAAAGTTATTGCAATAATAAAAGGTCTTGGAAATGAGGAAAACAAGCTACAAAAGAGAGACTGCTGTGCATTATTAATAATAATAATAATAAAAATAATGTGATTAGTATTATTTTGTGTCGTGTTGCTGGTGGTGACCTCTAGTGGTAGAGGAAAGAAAGTGCAGATCAGATTTGCACACTTAAATATTTGTACAGATTATTCAGTCGCTATTTGACCGTCGTTTGGTCTGTGACATGGACAAAAACAACGAACCGTGTAATGACCACAACCTCCTTCTTATCCTTTACAATTCTCTTAACTGCTCCTTCAGTGCAGGGATGGTTCAGTCACACGGATTAAAAGTAAAGCAACAATTGAATGGAAATTTACCGCAAAATTAAATGTCCACGGTCTTAAAGCCTTGGGTGTGCATCGTTTGCAGGCTGGATATAACTACAGAAGAGGGAAGTTTGCTTTGCTTTAGATCTGTTGTGAATTCAATGTTTGCAGAATTAAAAAAAAATCTATACTAAAAATGCAGCGGCGTGACAAGACCAAAATAGAGCTTTATGGTCACAACCATAAAAAAATAAGTTTGGAGGCCTAAAGCGAAAATAATACCACTGCGGCTTAACGATATTTGGGGGTGAGCTCTAAATGCACAGGGAATCGCTAATAATGGGCAGAAGAAGAAGTTGATAGCAATGGATGATTTTGCAGGAGGAGGAAGGAGGACACCCTACTTTAGTTTAGGGGTAAATTGACAAGGTGTGCCTCTCATTATGCGTCACACCTTCGGGTGGGTTGAAAATCAGATGGGGAACCTACCTCTGTACTACCTCTGTACTACCTCTGTACTACCTCTGTACTACCTCTGTACTACCTCTGTACTATTATACTCGCATCAGGACCATTTTGATATTAAATCATTAACATTCCAAGATATAATTTTACCATGAACTACTAATGAGTTAGGAGTCTGACAAAGCTCAATCCTAAAAGATCACATAGGCAGTTATTTAAGTGCACAGATTGGATATTTACAGCCAGGAACTGGACCCCCTGGATGATACAGACAGTACATACCCCCCGGACCCCCTGGATGATACAGACAGTACATACCCCCCGGACCCCCTGGATGATACACGACCAGTAGATACCCCTGGACCACCCTGGATGATGACTAGACATCACATACCCGCTGGACCCCTGGGATGATACAGACAGTACATACCCCCGGACCCCCAGGTAATGATACAGCAGTACATACCCCCCGGACCCTGGAAGATGATACAGTACAGTACATAACCCTGAAAATGATACAAGACAGTAACATACCCCTGGTGGAACCCCTGGATGATAACAGACATTCACATACCCCCCGGACCCCCTGGATGATACAAGACATCACATACCCCGCCCCATTTTCAACCTGGATGATACAGACATCACGTAATCCCCTGGACCCTGGCGTATGATACAGACAGTACATGCCGGACCCTCTGGATGATACAGAACATCACATACCCCGGCCACCTGGATGATACAGACATCTACATAACCCCCGGACGCCCCTGGTGATTCAGACAATCACATTACCCCTGGAGCGTACCACTTATTTGAATTATTCCTGGACCTGGATGATAAAGACAGTTACATACTCCCGTACCCCCTGATGATACAGACATCACCATAACCCCCCGGGAAACCCCCTGAATGATAAAGACATAACATAACCCGCCGGACCCCCTGGATGATACTAACATCACTACCCCCTGGATGATACAGACATCACATACCCCCGGACCCCCTGGATGATAGACATATGAGCATCAGAATTACAGACCAGCGCATGGATTACAGGTTGTGACCAACGTCCTGGACATTTGTTTCCATCACGCATTATTTTAGCAAAGTCTTAGAGTCTAATCTAGATCTTAATTACCAGGGGAGGAAATTGTTCGCTGGGTAATTATCTCCGTTGCCCGATGGCGTGTGTGCACGGCCCGTATTAATGATAAAGGAGATTATTTTCTGATGTGGAATTTCTCCGCGGTTTATGATTTTATGGTCCCGTTCTGTCTGTCTGACATTCCGCGCCGTCTTCTCCTAGGAGCTCGCGTATAAATTGTGAAGGACAGCAGCTCCTGATAGAACGTGACAATATACAAAGTTACCAGTCCGCCGAGACCAACCCGTCCAGTCCCCATGCGATTCTAAAAAGCTCGGCCTGTTAAACATTATTTCCAACCCACAGCACAAGAGCGGAAGACGTTTCTCGTAACCATTTTGGGGGAAAAAAATCAGTCTAACGTATTTTAGCAGCTGTCTCGCCTTTTAAGAGGCGCTTTTTCATACATCTGACTATTTTACTTGTTATTTCTTTTGTCTTGTCTTCTTTTCTTTCAAATCATTGTCACCTTCTAGTAGGGACTGTTACGAGCAGAAATATCTTCGTCTCATGATTTTATCCCATGACAAACATAAATGATGTAATTAATAATGAATGATGTCATATATACAGCTTAGAAAATGCTCATCGAAAAGGGATACAAACAATAATTGTGCACAATTTGTTTTCATGGAAACTACATGATATTATTTGGTTCTTCTGCCGGTCTCTTTACTTCATCGTCCCCGGTGTAATCTACTTATACGGAAGCATCGCCCAGCGAAAGACTTTTTGGGGGTCTCTTTTAAGACCCTAAAACATGACATAGATTTAGAAACTCAGGTTCTATTTGTAAAACTCTTCCTTAAAATTTATCCGACTGATGGAATTTTGGAATGGAGTTAAATGTATCTCACAATATATTACAGTGATATTTTCTGCGATCCCCCCAAAGGGGATGGGGGGCCGGTGGTACTTGGGTTGGAACTTCCTGATCTCTTCTGCTTTCTTCAAATATTAATTAATGCTCCCTTTATCTTGCAGTTTAACTAGATTTAATTACCCCCCCCCCCCCAGCAGTGCCAGACACAGAATTGCCATTGGCAAAATCCCACTGTCAGAATCAGAATCACGATTTCACAATCGCTTTGGAAGACGTCCCGGGCTCCGGCTGGGTGAAAGACAATCATTGACCGGGAGAACTCAGTGACCTGACGCAGGATGCCAACAATGGCACCCATACCCATCACCCAGCATGTGCAGCAGCCACGGCGTAAAACCAGGTTAAGGGTTAGTTAAGAAGTTATCACCACAAGCTGTCCCAAAACTTTAAAATAATTCCTGACCATAAACAACATTTATGTATATACATATACTGTATCTGCTCAATTATAAGACAAGGGGGGTATAAGGGCTTTATGGAGGCAGAGTGGCATATTGGAGATTAAAATGAATATCAGGGAGGCTGAGTGGCATATAGGGGGTTAAAAGGCACATCATGGGGCGCAGTGGCATATAGGAGGGTATAAAGCATTTCTGGGGGGCAGATGTGCATAACTGGGGCAGGTTGGCAAATAAAGAAAATAAAACAAAAATGAATTTTTCCCAATCACATTTTTTTATTAATATGAAAAAATTGTTTACATGAATTAATATTTCTACTAAAAAAAATGTTCTTATAGAGTAGTCTTAATATTCAGGCCTTTTCTTTTTTTCCTAATAATATTCAAATTGGGGGGGGGGGGGGTCGTCTTATAATCGAGCAATACGGTATTACACACAAGTTAACTCCATAATTCCACCAACTGTTTTGTAGATTCAGAAAATTTTTTTTATGCTCATGAGCGCACTATATTATCCAGAAATTAATAATTATTAATAATAAATACGGTCCCATATCAGAAATATATCAGAAAAAGCGTCATTACTGCCAGCGTTTATATCAGCCGTGATTTTGCCTTGGATTTGATTTTGTTGCTTAGCAACTAAGATCCCCAACAATCTCGGGAAGACGACCCGGATGTCATTCAGCAGAAGAGTCCTGCGAATTGTAGTTGAGCCAAGATAAGGACGGGCAGGCAGAGGTGGGCTGATCGGAGGACACAGGGTTAGTGTAAAGTAAAGCTTTCATTTTCTTGCCTAATTCTTCATTTTACAGTTATTTACACTCAATAAACCGGCACAACACTGTTTACGGATTTTTAACCCCTTAATGACAAAGTGCATTGTTTTCAATGGGTTTAGGGACCGCCCATTGTCCTTAAGGGGTTAAAAAGCAAAACAAAAAAAACTAAAAATAATAATCACAGAAATATATATTTTTTTATTCATTTTACGTAGAGCAGCGGCTCTGAAACAAATGAAATTTATGCAACATTTTGGTCTGGTGAACAAAAATATGAACTACAGAGGGATGTGCGCCATGTTTTCCAAAACGCCCACCATGTTTTTTCATAATTTTCTTGACTTTACTGAATCGACTCGTTATTGTTTGGAACCGCGTTGCGAAGCCAGCCGCATAGATTATGCTCCATATCCTCGGGACACTTGTTCTCAGTATGATTCCATCATTGCGCCTCATTAAATAATTTCCTCCTTTGTAGTTATTCGATCCCTTTCCCTCAGGGTGTTGAGATAGTCGTACGTAATTATTACTCTATTATCTATCGGGTGAATTTAATTACATTAGGTAACAATTTTCGCATACTACTGATTTCTAACACAGAAACACCCAGACAAGATGGCCTCTAATTTAACCAAAATCCAGGCTTCACAGTCGTTTTTGGTGGTCTTGATCTTTATGATTCTTGGTAACTGAAGAAAGCAACTCGGAGCCAAGTCGCGTTGGGTTTCCATTAATCTTACTTCCTGGATTAAGTATTCCGATTATTCATTTTGGAATGATGTCATCACACATGAACCTATCCCAAGAACAATAAACTCAATGAATGACAAAGGTCTGGTTATTGGTCTCCTGCTATGACCATCGGGAAAGATATATATATATATATACAATTTATTACTAAAATAAATATTTTATCAGAATACATATTTTTAGGTGTTTCTCTCTGTCCAGTGGTGCCGTTTCTAGTTTTAGTGTTACTCATTCTAAGATATAAAACTGTATCCAAAGCACGACAGAACGTCAAGCAGAAAAGAGGTACGAGGAGCTTCCATTCACTTTGTTTGCATCGTGTTTATTGAGGTCAGCGTTGACAAAATCCTCATAAAAGAAGCCGAATGCTCGCTAATAATGGGCAGAAGAAGAAGTCTTGTCCTTTATCCCCCGAGCTGCGGACGATCATATCGACTTCCTCGGTTCCCTCTCCCACGGACTCAATGAAGAAGACTTCTTCCATGGTCTCCCATCCTGCGAAGAGACAAATCAACTCTATCTTCAGCTCATAAATTATTTTTTAGGCCTCAGGGGCCACAGATACTACAAGTTCCCAGGATGATATGAGTCCCAATAATGCATAAAGTTAACTGTTTGCAATCCATGTTCATTAGAGAATAACTAGAATTCCACCTCATATGTCTCATTTTATCACAGGGGTCTCCTACAGGGGTCTCGCCAGCTATTTTCTATGGCGGACATTGGGGGACATGAGCCATAGTATATCCCGTAACTGGTGTATGGATCTATCCAAGCACAACTACCTCTTAGAAAAAAATAGAAAAATACACTAAAATATAAACCAAACAATTAACATTATATTATATACCGTATATATATATATATTATACAACTGGGGGATCCTGGGGTCAAATGCGCAGAAAGTCAGAAATAAAAATGCTCATAAGTGTCATTATAATAATGCGGCAACAAACTGCATCAGACATAAGTGCCGTAACGTTATGATTTATGCCTCCTGTACATAAACTCGTATTTAGCTCAGGCCCGGTTTGCGGGAGTGGAAAAGCCTCTGGTTTTACCTTTTTCAGCTCTTTTCACCCGTGGCCCTTGAGGGGCCTGAGTGACCTCCGTTGGTAGTAGGACGGAACAGATAATGAGCAGGATTGTGATGTTCATCACAGCCTGAGTGTTATTAGGTTCTGGTCTTCCTTGGGATCTCCTGGTTCTTCCACAATCTGTCTCTGCTCTTGGCTGTCACTTTGTTTCAGCTCCTGTTTGTCTCTTTCTACTGAATGTAATCTTTCTGATGTTTCTCGGTTACCCGGAATGTGATGTTACAGAGAATCTCATGATGTCATAGTGATACCACCACCATGCAGCTTCTTAGATGTCTTCCAGTTTTGTAAACAAGTGTTTCTTTTGCCCAGCTTGTAGAACCCGGTTAATCTTTTCATGTTAAAATTAGCATTTATTTATAAATTCCAGTTCAGTACTTATTACCATTTCTTCTAGGAGGTTCTTCCCTATATCTACCACCTTTAATCCAAAAGTTACAATAACTGCCAATGGGTTTAAATTGAAGACACTTATATAATAAATAAATAATATATAATAATAATTAAATAGTAATATTAATCTATATGGACTGCAATTATTCAGCATACATAGCTTATATTATTATATATAATTATTATTATTATTATTAACATAATTATATTCTATAACATCTATATAAAAAGGGATCAGGAAACCTCAGTATATCAGCAGCTTGGAACAGTGTATGCTGATAATTTCCTAATTAACCGCTTAAAATCTAATATTTAAAATAAGAAAAAATGAATGCCGGTCTCAGCCCCCCTAATAACCTAAATTGGGCTGTATGCTGTGAATGCTGCGCATGCTGGGTGATGGGTATGGGTGCCATTGCTGGCATCGTGTGTCAGGTCACAGAGTGCTCCCGGTCAATGATTGTCTTTGATTTGCCATTTCGATTATTAGGATAGGATAACTGGCTATGAATTAATTAATTATATATATATAAAAAGATGGAGGAAACACATATACTTCTTGCTTCTGTGTCTATTGAAACATAGCAACTGCTTCACTTCCTGTTCAGGAGAAAGGAGGAGACAACAACAAAAACCTTATTTATACTTCTCACCCAAGGGCTTTACTTTCTTAGGGAGGAGGTTTATCCAGATATTTACTAACGGAAGACAGGGATCCCAGATTTTCACAATATTTGTGTTTTTAGAGAACGAGCACAGAAAATCACTGATTCTCCTCTGAGAAGACCCTTAAAAAGTCATTTTCAGGGGGGGGTCCTACAGTCCTATCGTATAAGAATATTAATTTATTATTTATCTCACGGGCTCCTTAGAGGTTGAAGGAGCCAGACGGGCAAACGTACGACACAGAATCCTCAAAATATCATGTTATTTCCTTAAAAATATGCAGTGGTACAAGTTGTGTCCCATATTTGTTGCATAATTATTCTTTGTATTACATATGAATGGCGCCCCCAATAAACACTATATAAACTATATATATTTGGGTTCGTCACGGGTTAAGGAGGAAGATATTTCTGGTCACTATTAGACCGGAATATAATATGAAGGTTGGGATATGTGAAAGTACAGATACAAAACCGCATGGTATGGTGGCCATGCGTCCTGGAATGCCCTGGACAGTCCCTAGCTCAAAGGAGCTAACGTGGGCAGTGGCGTGTTTACCTTGCGTGTCGACCACACCGGGGAACCCCCTTTTGCGTGATGCAGGTAGAAGCTCCCACTGACATTGATGGGCAGCCTCGCTGACATGACAGGGGGTCCCGCTGATGTCTGACTGCAGGCCCGATGACATCATTGGACGGCCCCCTTTCCGAGGTCGGATTCCACTTGGTGACCCGAGACCCTGGAGAAGCTGCACTTCACCCGGAGTCTCCAGGCAAAATCCAGAGAGTACCCAGGCCTGATCCAGGGCAGCACCTCCTACCACTTACATAAATGGCTGCCACACGACTTTATATTACGGCGGTCTGTCTTCTAAAGACGCACAGCACTTTTTGCTGCATGCTATGGGGACATAGCATAGTCAAGAATGGAATATGCCAACTGGTTTTGTGGCAGAAGGATTGCCGCGTCCCCAGTCGCCCTAGACCAGGACACATCTTTAACTATCCGGATGGTTCAGAGAAACCGCTTTTGTGCCGTGGGTTGGAAATAATGTTTAATAGCCTGAGCTTTTTGGAATCACATGGGAATAGGACAGGTTTCTCTCTATTGTCACGTTGTATCAGGAGCTACTGACCATCAAAGTCGCTGGAGAAGTGTAAGCGGACACGGGAGAGGAATTTATACGTGAGCTCATAGGAGAACACTGCGCGGAATGTCAGACAGACAGGAGGGGACCATAAAATCATAAACCGCGGAGAAATTCCACATCAGTAAATAATCTCCTTTATCATTAATATGGGCCATGCACACGCGCCATCGGGCAACGGAGATAATTACCCAGCGAACAATTTCCTCCCCTGGTAATTAAGATCTAGATTAGACTCTAAGACTTTGCTAATATAGTTTGTGATGGAAACAAATGTCCCGGACGTTGTTTACAACTTGGATTGGAGAGCAATTTTGATGCTCATATGTAGGGCATCAACCAGCTCCTGGCTGAATCTATCCGATTTCTGCACTTAAATCACTCCATATGGGATCTTTTCTTGAGCAATGAACTTTTTTCAGAATCTTAACCCATTAATAGCTCATGGCAAAGATTCTATCTTGGAATTGTTTGTACAAAGTCCAGTTCAGTGAATTAACCATAAGCAGCTATCGTTGCCGGGTCACATACAAAATATGCCAAAATATGCCAATAGAGGAAATACTTCAGATCATTACAAGAATTTAGGCTTTGCACTCCTTGTATTCCAAATTCCATGGACTGCATTATGATAACTAGAAAATTAAGAAAATTCAAGAAAATTGTGAAAAGTAGGAGGTTGTGGTCATTACGCGATTCATGGTTTTTGCCCATGTCACAGAACAAAAAGACCGAATTATAGTGATAATAACAGTAATAATCTGCACAAATATTTGTGTGCAAATCTGACCTGCGCTGTCTTTCCTCTACCACTAGATGTCACCACCACCAACACAAAATAATAATAATAGTTAATAATGAATAATAATAAGAGACAGATAATAGAAAATACATAAATAAAACACTTCATAACTTCTTCTTTTACATTGTTTTGCCAGTTTTCCAGACCTTGTATTAATGCAATAAATTTACTGCATTTGTATGTATTTTGTTCTGGTTGATCTTATGCCAAACTTATTTCCAAAAACAAACATATGAATTGATTTTATGTGAATTCTGAAAAAAAGTTTATGTTTTTGTATTTCGCAATTAAATAATTGCAGCCCAGGAATATCTACCATTCGTTAAATCAAATTATTTTAATTTTTAAACTCTGCGAATGTAACTGATTACAGTCTTAAAGTTAATTTTCTAGGTAGCCCGGTAAGTCTTGTTTTAGTAAAATTTTTAACGTGCTTATATATATGTTTTCTTACCTTTCCCTTATTTACAGCACTTGACAGATTGCTTTGTTTACAGCTTTCTTCAGTTCTCTTTCGGTTTCGTTTGCGACGATAAGGGCTGGACCCTCTTCAGACTATATACTTAATTATACCTGATATATTTCACTTGGAACATTTCAAACCTTAAATTAAAGAAATAAAAATCCAGGGAAATGTGTCTGAAAATTTTCGCAATAATATATAAACAATGTGCACATCTCCAGGGCTGGAATTTTCCATTAGTTCACTCGTTGTGACACTTGAGCCCAAATTAAATGTTTTCCATATTGATAATATCATGTGGACTATTAACATCCTCCCGAGCGACTGGCAATTTATTCCGTAGGCTGGAAAGCCTTATTGATATCTTCTGTATCCAAATATAAATTGGTATGTAATCTGTAAACAGTTATATGGAACACAGGAGTGATGGGAGTGATAAACGGCCATTGGAACACAGGAGTGATGGGAGTGATAAAGGGAGTGATGAAAGGGCCGTTGGAGCACAGGAGTGATGGGAGTGATAAAGGCCTCTGTACGCCTATGAAGAGATTCCATTAAAAATCAGCCGTTTCCAGCTACAATCGTCATTTGCAACATTAACCCCGTCTGCGCTGGATTTCTGATCCATTTCATTATTTTAATGGACAAAATTTGCATTTCTTTCAATTAATAATTATGTATTTTATTTAGGGCTCTGCCAGTATGACCTTGAATGAAATTAGGGCAAACATTTTTTATGCAAGTGTATAGACATACGGCTCCTGAATCTAAGACCAGCGACTGATCAAAGTTTGAGTCTTTACAGCAGACTAGACGGGGGGCCGGATGGGTTCTATGTTTGTAATTTCAAATATGTTACAAATTCTATTTCTATGGCCGCACTTAACTGAATGGACCAATACAGACATTTCAGATCAGCATTAAACCAGTTGAGTATGCATGGCGCACTGTGTAAATTGTTGGCGCTATATCAATTAAAAAAATAAATAAAGAAAGAATTAATAATACATTAAATATGAAATAAAAATAAAGAATAATCAGAAATAATAGTAATTTGATTTGAAGCGTTTTTATTACTAGAAATTGGCTTTTCTAACGTAAGTATTTCATATAGATTTCTAAAGGTTTCATTCCGAGAGAGTCGGAAACCACTGGACTATTAACCATCCAAAGAACTCTGGGTAATTAGCTTGCGCCATGCGCAGTATATCATTGGAATTGCAAGCGACATGCTAATTAGACAAGTCATTAAAATATTATATAAAATATGAACTCAGTTACCGGGCTGCGGCAGAGCAGCCTCTGGGAGAAGCCTCGACACGTTCTATATAATTAATATGATTTCTATTTCAAGTTCTACGCGGAGAATTATTTTTAACTGTGCTACTTATCAGCATTAATAGCGCAATAAAATGAAAACATCTCATTTATCTTCTTCGAAGTCAGTATTTAAGCACAATACAGTCCTGTAAAAAAGGGTGAAAATAAGAAAATGGAGTGAAATAGTGGGAAAAAGGGAATATGCAAAAACCTTTGGATTTAGCCATTTTAAGAAAAAAATGTATATATCCATTTATCTATCACAGAGACTCGTGGTAGCTTAAAAAAGTTCCTTATAAGGACAGCTTTTCCCTTAAATATTTTTATATATATATATATATATATATATATATATAATAATGTATAACATATATAATAATTATTAACATATATAATATATATATAATGTATATATACACATAATATATATTATATATATATATATAAAATGTATAACATATAATATATATATATATATATATAATGTATAACATATATAATATATATATATATATAGTATACATTAATTATATGAATCCTATTATTTTTATTATGTATTGCAAAACGCGTGGTTCACAGATCTTATAATTTCAGGAAACTTGATTTCTGTGTTTCCGTTAATAGCACTTAATAACAATATAATACGATAAAACTAAAAAGTCTGATCAAAATGAAAACGTTGGCAAATATATTAACTTAACGTGTAATTTATGATATGTATGTCAAGTAAATGATTGATTATTGCGTTGAAATTCACAGACAGCAACGTTCAATCGGTTTTTTTTTTACATGTTAACAACACTAAAAAAATGTTACATTTCAGCATATTGCAAAAAATATATACTTTGTCAAAAATGTGTCATTAATTCTTATTTTTAGAATACTTTGTGTTAAATCATCACAGAAGAAATTATTGTATATTAGAATTTGCGTTACATTTTTTATAGTAAATAAAAGGTCAATTTTTTTTAAATGAACACTGATTTTTTTAACAATAAATTTGCTCTTTTTTTCCCCTGCTCTGTGATCGTTAGTAACCATTTATTCACACATTTACAAACTTGTCTTCTCTAATTGCTCCTGTACACAATTAGCAAAAATATAGCCAAAAAAGATAAATATTATGTTTTTTGCAACAAATTAAGTATTTCTAATTTGTAAAATTATGATATTCAGAATTTTAAATTGAATTCTGAATTATTCGGATTAATTTCAAATGACTAACTTCATAAAGAATAAAAAAAAGAATGTTGGCATATTTAAAAAAGTTCTATTTATACTAAGTTAAGAAATAAAAGATTTAAATGGCTTTGGGTAATAAACATGTGATAAAACATAAAAAATGTTTTAAAAATGTAGTAGAGATAAGAATCACTGGTTCATTTTGCTTTTAAATATACTTTTTTTTTTAATTAATTAAAACTGAGTTTGGTTAAAATTTCAAAGCAATTATAAAAACAAAGATATGTATTTATTGACATCAAATATACAGACTTCAGAACAAAGAAATATACAGAAAAATAGATTTGTTTTTAAAATCTGCAATGTGTTTTTTTGACCCCCGCTGTTCAAATATATAATTTAATGTAATTTACACTGATTTTGGGGCCGTCAGGCCTGAATTTGTATTTATCACAGAAAATGAGGATACACAGGTTGTTCATTTCTAAATGATCAAAATGTCGACTAATTCATAAATTTTGCTGATGGAATTAACTTTTTCTTAATTAAATGAAAATCCAAGACTTACCGGTAGTTTGACTTTTTTAAGTATTATTAACAAGTTTTTTTTCAGGTTGAGATATTCTTTGGATAAAAAACTTCTAGTTTGGTATAAAATGTAGCAATGAACCCCAAACACATGACGGCCTTTCAGACTTTCTAGTTTCTCTGTATACATGGGAAATCTCACTGCCGTCAAACAAATATTCATATTTAAATGCATTTCTTTGATTTCTAGAACGTTCTCTTCTGCTCAGCATATATCAAATATAAGACTACCCTACAGGAATATAGAAAACACGTGTTTTACTAGTAAATATTAATTCACATGTAAACTATTTTTTTATATTTAATAAAAACTACAACTGAGAAAAAATGATTTTTGTTGTTTTCATTTCTTTTTATTTGCCAACCTGCCCCCCCAGTTATGCACATCTGCCCCCAGGCTTGCACTGTGCACCCCCTATATGCCACTCTGCTCCCCAAGATATGCCTTATCCTTATATGCCACTCCAGATATTCCTTATACCCCCAATATAGCCACTCTGCCCCCCAGATATGCATTAAACCCCCTATATGCCACTCTGCCCCCCAGATATACATCATACCCCCCCTGTATGCCCTTCTGCCTCCCAGATATGCCTTATACCCCCTATATGCCACTCTGCCCCACCGGCATTTATTTATGGAGAAATAAATCATTGGAGTGCATGCGCAGGAACCTCACACCTAAATCTCTCAACGCGTGGATTTTCCATCACAAAATATTTCTCATTCATCTGGGGCAAATACTGGAAAAATTAACAGCTGTTTACTTTTTTTTATCACCCGTTTAAATATAGTGTTAATTAGTTATAATTATCATTGTAATGAACGCTGTGACCTCACATTCCAGTCCTGCCGACCCACGCCTGCTCCAATCACTGCGATCACAAAAGCCGCGGTCAACACGCAGCAACCTGTCACACAAAAGTTACCCTCAAGGGCACTTCAGAGGGTAGATCTGGCTCTACAGAAATGAAGCCTATATTTTAATAGGTCAGCCGATACCAAATTGCCATTTCAGCAGATAAAATCAGGACGGCTGATCTTAGACATCCGAGCCTTTGGTCAAGTTGATAACTTTTATTGGGTCAATATAGAAATTTTTTTTTTCTATGTTAGCCTAATACAATCTATCAACTTCCCATAAAAACTTTAATTTGGCTATTTCCATCTCAAGTCAATCGACATAATTAGTGGAAAGTCTCCGTCTCCGGTACATTGTACCAAGTTGCTGGCATACCTTCCAGAAATCATTTATGGGAAAAAGGTTTTTTTTATTTTTTTATTTCTGATGTTTATTTGTTCTTTTACAAACAAAACGTGACGATAACATTTCAAAAAGTGTCATGAAACAAGGGGTTCGTCTAGAGGCCAACTAGGTAAGACAGAACATGAGCCCGCCGGCCAAGTTTGGTTGCGGTAATAAGAATGAGAGGTGTAGGCAGTGCCGGCCCTACAATGGAGCCGAGTGGGGGCAGTTG